>MU217410.1:15227-33917 GCA_018584345.1 Thuja plicata | reverse complement strand
AAGAAAATTGCAGACTTGAGATCCTTGAGGGAGAATCGCATGTTATGTTTTTGATGCCTTTCTCCTCAAGGATCGAATCATTATATATATGAGATTTTGGAGATAAACTCCACCACCTCAAGGTGGCTGACTTGGGCCCTCCCAAGTACAAATTAAATATAAACTTATTTATGCTAATCGATCAAACAATAAATAATAAATATTACTTATATTTATTATTATTATTTATATCGTTTTACAATAATAAATATATATTATATATATATTTATTATTATTATTATTATTATTGCCTTTAATTAGTTCAAGATGGTTGATCTATTGCCGTAAAGGCCATAATATCAACAGGAGTGTGATCCGAAACGTTGATGCTAAAAATCTATTTTACCCAGTTCACCTGTTTTAGGGCCAGACCAGGGTTGAGTTTGAACTGGTTCTTGGTTCTGGTCCAATTCGCCTGTGGGTTCCCCCAAGGTTCGAACCTAGGCAAGCTGGTTCGTCCGGGCTGAACCCAGGTTGAACCAGGGTGGAATCAGGGTAGACCCAGACAGACCAAGTGCAAACCAAGTACATTTCCACTGAGAAACATTCTATAATTTAGTGCGGAAAACAATTATTACAGAATTTGAATAAGATCTTTAACATTACAAAACAAAATTTGCTGAAGTTTAGATATTTATTACATCAAATTAAACTAGCCCTCAAGATGTCCTAGTGAAATTTTTATATCCAATTGCTGATAATGACCCCTGTCCGATTAATTGGAAGCTCTCTATAGTGATAAATCATATTTTAAACATGAAAAGGAAGTTGCAAGCTACTTTTTTAACATTTTTCAAGTAGGATGTTAATTACAAACAAACAAGCTCTATGTACAGTGAAAAAGTAATAAGCATTTGAGGACTTGGAAAGCGAGAATGTTATTGATGCAGCTGATCCCATTGGCATTGGTACTGTTTCTGAATCAACTAATGCCTTTGATGATGATGAAGAAGAAGTTTTAGATAATCCATTAGATACTTGAAACTTAGTATAAAGTTCCAATTGTTGAAAGTCAAAACAATGATACTTGAACTCAATATTATTATTTTAATATTTTGATGTTGATATGATGCTATGATTACAAGTTAATGGTGTTTTTTTTTTATGATACTATGTGACATTATAATCTTAATTCATGAATCTAGGCTGCATATATATATACAAATTTTTTACATGATTTGTACTAACGAAATTAAACCCCATTTCAAAATTTTGCCGTACCGGTTCTTCGAACCCTAACTTGAACCCAAATCTGAACCAGCAACTTAGCTAAAAATACATGCACAATCAAAGCCGAAAACTACTTGATAGAATTCAAATGGATTGTGGAAATCTGATAAATTTCATCAAAAACCATTTAAATAACTGTTAGTAGCCAATGGAGGAGGGGGATTGAGGTGAGAAGCCCAAAGTGGTATATTATATTCATCATTCCTACCTCCTATCAACAAATGCTTAGAGATGCTTGTGTGCTTTGTGGTTCCCTTGTCTTTTAATTTTTAATATTTATCAAAACACACGTGATCAGAGAATGCTACTAATGGAAAATAATTATTGTGATGGTGACTTAAGTATTAAAAATACTCACGAGTCATATGTACGGAAAAACCCACCGATAAATAATAATAAAATAATTGTTATAGACAATATTTAAGTTTGAACAAAGCAAGCCTATTTCACGATTTTTTCAACTCTGTGGGTAGTTTATGAGCTGAGGAAGATGTCTGATTTGGGTGAGGTCAAATTACTTGCATGGACAGTGTGAGCCAAAGGAAAAAGATTTTAGAGAAATCACTTCTCATGGAAAATCAAAATAGTTATCATGATGATGACCTGAGTATCAAAGTACTCCCACATAGAAAATCCAACAAAAGTATAATGAAAAATAATTGTTCGTAGGCAATATGTGAGTTTGAACAAGGCAACAGAACATGTTGTCAAATAGTGGCAAAAGAATTTTTGAAATCGATTTTCTGACTTTTTAGGTGGTTTAGGATCTCAGGAGGCGATGAACAGCTTGGTGTGGAAGAATTAGTTGTACAGAGTCGCAGACAGTGAGAGATGGGGAATGCAAAGTACTAAGTAGGAGTGACTATGTTTGTATTGGAGAACCTTGTGAGATGGAGGCATGTTTTAACTTTTCCATGCTTATTGTAGAAATTAATGTTCAGAAAATTCCCCATCCCACTGAGGTACTTCAGAGTGTCTGGCAGCAATATTAGTCTTGAAATACCACTTTTAATTAGAATGGAAAAATAATGAGATATTTTTTGTTTAAGGAGAGTTAGCACCAAGTAAAATGCATATACAAAGATTCAATGTGAGACTCTTCTTAGGAGTGAACCTATGTTTTTTTTTATGATCCTTCTTGGTTTCATATGTGTCAAGCTAAGATCTCAAGTCCCGGATAAACTTTTCGGCATGCTTCTAAGCATTGCTTTTTGTTCTGATTTTTTTATATGCTTTTCCAACATACACTTTGGAAAGCTTTTGTTCTACTGTTTTTTGGGTATATAGTCATAATTGATCATCTCTTGGCATTGTCAACCAATAGCAAATTGGTATGTGAAATAAGATGCATGCCCTTATTTCAGCTAGAGTGAAATTATTTATATAGCTTAGGACCATGTATTTGAAGTTGTAAACTCATCTATGTTTTAACCATTTTTTGATTATTGCTTTTGTGAAACAGATTGTTGCAATTAAAGACATCATTCGACCACCTCAGAAGGAAAATTTTAATGATGTTTATATTGTGTATGAGCTCATGGACACAGATCTCTACCAGATAATACGTTCCAATCAGCCTTTGACAGAGGATCATTGTCAGGTTTGCTCCTGATTTAGTTCTTGATAGCACTTTGTGGATTTGGTGTCGAGAGCTTTTATATGGATTTTTTTTATCCTTCCTTCCCTTGAATAAAATAATATAATAATCCGTGAGGCCTTTGGAGAGGTTATTTAGCTTATTTTTAATGATATCTGTGAAAGAGTGTAGAAAAATATCTGTAGTATAAGATAATGTAAATGAAATATTGATAACGTAATAATTTCCACTGGAATTGTTTCTTCTGCTAACTGTCACCCATTTTAAAGCAGAAATAACTTAATATATTCATTCTGTTTACAGGCACATCTCACTTTTACATAAGCTAAATCCTACTCATTATTGAAGTCTTATGCAGGAGGAACTTTTGAAGAACTATATGCACTCTGCCATACCTTCGTTATAGATGTTATTTTTTTGGTATAGATTGGATTAGGAGAATTCATAATGCTGATAATATTTATTAGAGTGGGTGTTCGTTTTCTTTTCAAGAAATTGAAGCGCCATGATTTAAAATCTTGACATGCAAAATGCATATTGTGTGCCTTTGTCACTGTTATCATGTTTTTAAATAAACATACAGACAACATGTCTGGATCTGTGTTTCCTTAGTTCCTATTAGAATTGTGGAGAAAGAAACTAATATTAGAGCTGAACTTACACATGCCTTTGTTTGAGATCAATACTTAGACAACAGAAGCATATTTGATAATAAGTTTGTAATATTATGTGACAATTTCAGGATTCAACTGCATAGTTTTTGAGTCAACTGATTGACCCATATTTGGCACACTGCAAAAAAACCACCTGCTTTGATAAGCATTTTATATGATAACAACACTTCCATTTGCTTCGATTTTACTTAAAACCTACTTCACAGTGTTTTGGCTGCATCTATTTGACCATAAATTATATTGTCTCCAATTTTAGTCACAAATATATTTTAAAATTGACGAATTCCAATGGTTCTTTTGAGCATATTTCAGGAGTTTTACTCCAGAATCTTATTACGTGTAAGATAAAATTGTGTTTAAACAATATGAAGGTAACTCACTTTGAAAAACATGTGTTACAGCTCAATATGTTTTTTTGGAACTGTAAATAAATGGCTTCATGGAGTTATTGGAATGAAGAGCTTCCACGCATTCTGGGGCAAATGGATTTAGTTTCTATATAATAATATATCATTTTAGTCTTGCACTATGATGTTCAATGTCATTACAATAATATTTGGGACTTATCCTGGAGCTAAGCTGTTTCAGGTCTCTTGAGTCTTAGCAATATGAGTGGGATAGAGGATGTTATGAGATATAGGGCTAAACTTGTAGAGATTTTTTGTTGTGCTTCATACGGTCCTTAGACTTTGTAACCAATTGCTTTTTCTGGAAAGGAAATTGCAAGCTGTCTGTCTCAGTTTTTATCATGCATGGACATGTAGACTTCGGCCATTAGCCCCATCTAGTGCATGCGGGGCATATTTCCTATACATTCTAAAATGAGAAAACAAAATTCTAAAAAGGGTACTAACTAGTATTAGTGTCACTCCACAGCGAGTTTGGCATTATTATAAAAACTAAATTGGAAAATTTGTTCCATTAGGTAATGGTGGCCTTAAGATACTTTGTTAACTTTTTCAAATTTTTTATTTTTGGGTTATTCTGGATTAATGTCATTATCAATTTATGTTGATCATTCGAGTCATCAATTCTGAGCTAGACATTTTAGCAACTACATAATTTTAATTTTATTAATTAGAATTTGTAAATCATATTTTGGCTATCAGATCCTGATATAGACACCCGTTCTGCAGTATTTCTTGTATCAGTTATTGAGAGGGCTCAAGTACATACATTCGGCAAATATTCTTCATCGAGATCTGAAGCCCAGTAATTTACTTCTAAATGCAAACTGTGATCTAAAAATATGTGATTTTGGGCTTGCACGGACTACATCAGAAACAGACTTTATGACAGAATATGTTGTCACTCGTTGGTATCGAGCACCAGAATTACTTTTAAACTGTTCTGAGTATACAGCTGCTATTGACATTTGGTCAGTCGGTTGCATATTTATGGAAATACTGAAACGGGAGCCCTTGTTTCCTGGGAAAGATTATGTTCAGCAATTAAGGCTTATTACTGAGGTAATGCCAGTGTATTCTCTCTCCTGTTCTTAAAATACAGGCGTGTCTCAGTTTGAAACATTTAAGAAGAAAATTATTATAAACAGTCATGGAGTCAGATTAACAAGGGCTCTTATATGCTTGTCTTGAATCCCGGTGTTTAATTTTTTCCATTTTTGTTTTCCCAAACAGTTAATTGGTTCCCCAGATGATTCTGATCTTGGTTTCTTGCGAAGTGATAATGCTCGAAGATATATCCGTCAACTTCCACAATTTCCTAAGCAGTCTTTTGCTCAGAGATTTCCCAACATGCCTCCTACAGCTGTAGACTTGCTTGAAAGGATGCTTGTGTTTGATCCAAGCAAGCGTATTACAGGTATCTTCTTTTCCAATTCATGTAAAGGTTGCATTCTTCAATTCTGAAATGTTCTGTGATATAATAGGCTATTGAGGAAAGCTGCCTTTTGGTGGGATTTATAGCTAAAACCTATATATATATATATATATATATATATATATTATGGCTTTGATTTGTGTTTTTTGTATAGAAATGCATTTCTACCCTTGACAGCTTAAATGTTTCTCGTTTACTGCTGCAGTTGAACAGGCCTTGAGTCACCCTTACTTGGCAAGTCTGCATGACATTAATGATGAACCCAGCTGTCCTGCACCTTTCAATTTTGATTTTGAACAGCCCTCATTCACCGAGGAGAATATAAAAGAGCTCATTTGGAGGGAGTCTCTTAACTTCAATCCAGATATGATGCAATAGGTGGAGCAAATAGACTTTGAACAACCCTTCTTCAATGTTTATGTTATTATGATAGGCTGCATGATCTTTTAAATAGTTTGTCATGCCTTCTAAGTTCTGAAGGTTGGCAGATTATATCACACGCGTGAATGGACTTATTTATTGGATTTAGTTTTCCTACTATTCTTGGAAGATCTGTAATGGCGTGCCCATGGATATGTTTACTAATCCAAATAGAGATTGTTGGATTGTGCATTTCTGACCTGAGGTGGCATGTTCTTTTTTACTTGATTATTGGGGGAAGACATCAAAATGTATTCAGGAATCTAATAATGTAAAGTAGCTGCTTGTCAGAGGAGAGTATGGAATTTTCTTTTTTGAAGAAATGTTTTGTGACATTATGGTGTGTAGCAAGTTGGATATGGTGCCATTATTGGCACCAACTTGCGTGCTTGTAGGCATCACTCTTGAAGAATATATAATTTGAAAGTTGGCGGGCTGAAATTCACCAATATGAGCGTGCTTAGTGATCGCTTTCACGTGTATGATAATCAAATTGTTGTTAAACTGTTTTCTCAACTATTACTTGGTCTTTATTTTTCAAGGTTCAGGACATTTATGAAATGAAGGAAACATTTTTTGGCGTTTGACTATTATTTATTGCCTGAAGCATGTTGGCTATGGCAGGAGGAAGATTAGGGCAGCTTGGTCCTGAGTGGTTATTTTTAACACTGAATTTAGCAAGACTCAAGATCTCGATCTAGGATAGTTGTAGAGAGGTGAATTCTGCATGAAATCTGCTTCTTCCATTCAACACAATTAAGCAAGTTCTAGCATGCTAAATAATCTTGATGCATATTTCTCTAGCTGATCCTACTAAGCTGGAAAGAAAATCTTGAAGTCAACCCAGAAGCTGTTGTCTTCTCTTAGCTATCTGGGAATTGAAATATACATGCATGCGTTTTGTATTTGCCAATATAGAAACTGATGGAAGTTGCCATTATTTTAGTTGAAATGTTCCTTCAATAATGAGTATTAATATTAAACATCTGATGGCAGTTGCTCTGCTAATAGGATGGCTTTTTTCTATTTTACATACATGATATTTTCTATATAGTAGTCAAACAGGACCAAGAGGAGTACTTTTTCCAACATGGGTTGTAGTTAATGTTAAAAGTTGCTAATACAGAGTGATTGGTCACATAACAGCTTATGCATGCGGCAGTATAGAAATTCTTTGCGAAAATTATGCATATATATTTTGAGGCTGATAAAATATACATGCTTTATTTGTTTTATATTGAAATGACTAGTAGAAGTCAAAGTTGATTCAGACAGATGCGCACCAAAATCCTAATGAGGTATGGACTGTTTTAACCAGGCCTGGAATTTGATGGCTGTATTGGCATTTTTGCGCTTTTGAACGGTATATGATAGGTTAGACACTATGAATTGACCGGCTACTTTTTTTATAAAACGGTAAATATGACACTTAAATTTATATATGATTTTATTTTCTAATATGTATGATATATATCTTTGATATATATATGTTATTTTATAATATATATGTTTCTATTTTCATCATTATTATATATTTATATTAATTTAAAATCTTTTTTAAATATAATATATAAATTTTAAAAACTTGTTTTATTAATTTATAATAAATATACATGTTTTTTGTTATTATTTATTATATATTTATATTAATTTAGATTTTAAAAAAAAAAAAAAATATGAATTTAGAAACTTACTTTATTTGAGATTTTCGCATATAATATTAATTTATTGTTATTTTTTAATTTTATATTTTATTTCTTAAATAGAATATTTGAATTTAGAAATAAAGACTTTTTCATAATAGATTACTAATTTTTATAAAAAATGACAATCAATATTTTTTTTAAAACATAAAATGAAAAGCATTACAATGACTAACCTGTCATGAATTTCAATTTGCAGGGAACAGTATCGTGGCATCTAGAGCATGCTGAAGTTACATCTTATAATTATATCTACTGTAAATGTGATTTTATTAGTTTGGTATAACTTCTGCGAAATCATGGTAAAAGGTTCTATAACATAACAATGTATACGGAGTCACTATGGTCCATGGTAGCAAACATTAAATAGTTGTGTTGGTATGATATAGGTAAATATTTTATTATACTAATTGTACTTTTAATCGTTTTTAGAGGAGTTACAAAGGAATAACCAGTCTTGTTTATCTTCTAGTTTTATAAATCTAATATTTAAATCCATAAATGGCAATCTTATTTCAAGCATAATTTATGAATCAGAGACGAGCAATTAGTATCATATAAGCATAATTCGTTTTGGGGGGGAATAAATCAGCAAGTTAGAGGAGTATGATTTTTTTTTTTTTTTTTTCAAATGAGAAAAAATAAGAATTTTTTTAACAAAAGATAGTGAAAATTTGAAGAATAATAACTACTTTTTTTTTTATAAAAAAACTAAGGAATATTTCCATAGTATAGATGACAAAGGATATGTATAAATGATTGAAAGCACTTGCACAACCTCTTGATATATTTTTAATTGGAAGACTTCAAGTTTTAACTTTGATTTTGTTTGTATAAATTTCAATCAAGCTATAATTTGAAGTAGCACCAAAATATGATGTGGGCTTTCTTATTTTTCAAAATTAGAATGAAGCTTTCTTGGCAAAATATTGTTAAAAGAAAATCTTTATATTCATATAAGTAGAACTCATTTTCTAGAGTTCTCTTAAGTTCCTTTTATTATATGTATTATATACCCAACAAACAATAATATGTAAAGTTGACATGATATACACGTGAAGTGATATATACACTTTATACCAAAACAACTTTATATATGTTGAACTTAGAGACTAAATTTCCTGAATCATTTAATTTGAATAGAGTTTTAAATATCTAGCAATTTAATTAACCGTAAGAACTTATATGTTATAATCGACAAGACTAAAATGATTATAATGATTATTGTAAGAGTTCTTTGTTTTCTCCAAAATAAATAAGGCAAAACTTTGTTACCCCACTTTTTTAGATCATATTGTAACTAATAAGGTAGCTTTGTTACGGTCTTCTTTTGTTTCCTATTGCAACAATTTAAATATTTAAAATTTATACAAACAAAATTGATGTTAAAAATAAATAGGATAAATGAAATTATACAATATATTCAATGTAGAAAAAGAGGAAAATTTTGTTTGTAATCGTCTATCTCCCGTGCTACTTCTTGACTTTGCAACACTTTGAGACTTTGCAACACTTTCGTATTGATTCTGTACACTTTTTGCCGATTAATGACTTGATAAATCACAAAAAATGCATTAAAAATCAGACCAAAAACTCTAATTTTTTAGGGGGAATAACTTGCTGCACATGTCAACTCCCGATTAATCACATATAGTCACATTTTTTTGCCATTTTCTACTCTTATGCTATTAATATATATTAATAGTCAATAATAATTTAAATTTTGAAACTACTTTATAATATGAAATATAAACTATAGGAGTTTTCTACTTCCCCATTCAAGGGCCATCTATAATAGTGCATAATACTTATAATTTAAAATTAGTGTATAGTATTAATTATATATTTGATCTCTCATTGGAATCCACATGGCAAGGCTTTCGAGAAGTTAGAAAGAAAACTAAAGGGACAAAATTATATATATATTTTTTGTAGGGTATCATAAGTTTTTGCAATGATTTTTTTACGTTTTTTTGCCATTTTTTAGGGAGTTTAATATGATTTTAATGTGCTTTAAATGCAAAAGGGTCTTTGAAAATTGGGTCAATGACTTTTTCATGAATCAGATTTTTTTTAGGAAAAAAATCAGCTGACTAAGATTCAAGATTAATCAGGTATAATCAAAATTTTATGCAGATTTTTGCTTCTATGATTAGTATAATGCTAGACTAAGAAGCAAAATACCAATTTTAAATCAATTCCATAACTAGTCTGAATGTACGTTTGATCTT
This sequence comes from Thuja plicata, assembly GCA_018584345.1. NCBI lineage: Eukaryota > Viridiplantae > Streptophyta > Pinopsida > Cupressales > Cupressaceae > Thuja > Thuja plicata. The sequence continues at coordinate 24,180 of MU217410.1, read as the reverse complement.
GGATCAACAAAAAGTATTTTCAACTTTTGAATAATCCCCTTGAATCTAAGCACTTTTTCTAACTATCACAACATATTTATTGCAGCTAGCCAGTTTGGTTTACAAACACATGTAGACTAACTTGAATACATGTTAACAAGAAATTGACTTCATAGTTTGTAATTTATGTACGGTAGTGTTGATGTGCGTTTTATGACCCACCAAACAGTAGAACAAAATATCGAGGTATCTTATAATCTCTTGAGCAAAGTTCCTTATATGCTATGATTGTGAGAAGATCATATAGGTCACTCCAAGGTTCCTTTCGTGTCAGGTCTTGACCATGGATAAGCTCGGTGGTAAATGTGGTTTGTTGAATATCACAAGGGGCCTTACGTTTTCAATCTTAGAAAGATTTGCAATGAAATACTTTTTTGGAATTTTCAGAATATGCGGAAAGCAAAAGGAAGTAGGGTTCAAAAATTTTAGTCTACTCCTAAGGGAAATGATAGCAATGATCAATACTTCGGTGGACAATTTTCCAATAACTAGGTTTCGCTTCGCCAAGTTATACTAAAACTACACGAGAACCGGTGCAATCTTCAAGGTTTATGCAGAGGATTTTCATACCACCACAAACACCATCATGAAGAAAAATGTACGTGAATGAAAGAAGTTAAGCATATGCAAGAATGAGGTTCAGACTAACTTTGCACAACGATTTACAATCAGTAAATCGTCAAAAGTATGAACCAAAGGAACTCATAAAAAAACACCATCATATTTCTTATTGCAATCACAACACTTTATCTAACTTTATCCACCAAATCTAAACTAAATGAGGGAATTATGAAACCAAGCAAGCACTAAAACACATCAAGTATTCACCATGAAACCAACAATGAAAACTTTATTGTCTCAGTAGCTCTTTAGCAACAGTCTCAAAATTCCACCCTTTACAAATGAGAAGTGAGGCCTTTATATAGGTTCTTGAATACAACGGATGGCCCGTATCAAACACTAATCGATGACCCAGATCATGCCACCTTAGCCCTAATTAGGGTTAGGTCAAGGAAGAAGGAATCAACATTAATGCAAAAGGAATCCACTACCATAGTGGGAAATAAGTACCCATTATGCATGCATGCTCAGAAAGAAAGTGGGGTGTAATAAATGACCATTAAGCGTGCTCACTACGCATTGAATGAATCTCCACTACGAAGTATACCTTTGACCACTTTGCCTGAATGCCTGGAATCTTCCCAATACTGCTTCTAATTCATCTATGCTGATGCTAGGTGCTGATTCCTTCTTGAATTCCAAAGCCACCATAGCTCGTTCAACTTTTATCAAGCTATCCTCCCATTCTGGCAACAAATCTTGTGCAGTGTGCATGTTATTCAAGAAGGTGGAGAAGTTCTCAAAATCATCCCTAGTGAAGAAATTCAATCAAAAGAATTCTTCCAATTTTCTCTTCAAGTTTCCTACAATTATTTCCTTTCCATACAACCTTTTTGATACCAATGATGCGACAGTGTTGGAGATTCCTTGCTTGATGTTCTCAGCTATTCCCTTCAATCGAGCAGATTCCTCAATGAAATGCCCAAACATTTCCTTGGCCATGAGCACTGCTCCATACCATTGGGTGAAATCATATGCTTCTCCTTCTTTAACAATCCCACGGTCAACTATTACCTGCCTGGCCGTCTCCATAAACTCGTACTAGGTCCTCAACATGCTTGTGGGCCTCATTTTGGATGCCTTCAATCCAAGCCTCTGCCCCTTTAGAATTTCTCCTGATTCTATCTATACTCTCTATCGCCTCAGTTGGAATAGCTGGCGGAGGAACAAAAGATGGACCCTCTTCCCTTACTGGACGAGGTAGATTGTTGATGTAGTCGCATAAGGCTATGATTTCTCCCTTTTGCCTCTAGTATTTCTCTTCTAACTTCCTCATCTTACTTTTGACCGCCTATGTAGAATCGTCAAGTTCCTCCGATACCCGCTCTCGGGAGGCGTGACCTAAGTCAAACTTGACCATGTTGTATTCATCTGGAGTGATTTGACCCTTTGTCTTGTCCATGACCGGTGTTGCTAGGTGGAGGGTTCTGGATTCGGACTCTCCTCTGACAATCTTTGCAAACCTCTTAGCTTTTCCTTTCTCCTGTGATTGGTTGACCCTGTTCATGATTTCCTACAATTCGATGACCGGGTCAACCTCCTTTTCCTAACTTCTTTGGATCCTCTGCCTCACCCATTCTGGAATGGCGACACCTTGATCTTTCTGAACTGCCATCTACGTTTGTTCTTGCACTGCTCTTGTGTCGATTTCGTAGTCTCCAGGAATTTCTGCCATCACCTCTAAGGTTGGTGTCTCTGTTGTGGGAATATCCTCTTCAGCTGTGGGAATCTCTTCTTCTATTATCCTTCTGAAAAACACACCAAGACTTTCCTTAGTGGTAACATCATGTTCCATTCTTTTTGCTGGCGCAAACCCCTCATTGGCGTTGATGCTTAATCTATCCTGAACTGACCTCGTCATGTGTTTCTCTCCTTGCTCAACTCTCCCTCTACTTGCTTCTACTTATTGTTTGGAAAAAGTGTCTATCTCCTGCACACTTGGAGTTCGGCTAGGTGAGGATGGCATCTCCTCGACTCTTGGTCTCTTATGTTGTGGTTCTTCAATACAGAGATCCAGTCTCCTCTTTGTGTGTGTTTCCTGAGCAATACTCTTTTCTTTTTTGTGCTCTGCACTCCCTAACAAAATTTCTCCTTCTTCAACCCTTTCTCCTGAAGTTTTCTATGGTCTTTCATCCCGAAGTGGTTGATGCCCTAATAAATCGTATGTCCAATCCTCCTTTGGTACACTCATTCTATCAAGCTATTGCTAAATCCACCACCTTGTGAAGTCCAGGACTGGTTTTGCCAAAACATCAAGATCTGATATATCCTTCCTTTGCTAGTCATAGGGATGAGTAACCCTTTCTTTTTCTGGATTATACCCTTTCTGAAGCACATTTGAATCTTCCTCCATCTAATCAGGTACATGAAAGATTTTGCAAGCTCTGATGATGTTCAGGGGAAATCTGGTGCTCATCCTTTTCCTTATCTCATTTTCATCTGCAGCATTGGCCCAAAAATATTCAAGGTATGTCCTGTGTTGATACCTTGCTCCTGCCATCGACTTGATTTTGTTATAGGGATCAAAATACACTCTTCCTAATTAGAATGGAAGATGGAAGAAGTGTAACTCATCCTGGGATCTCTCATCTGCCTTTAGACACGGGCACATTTTAGTTTTATCTTCTCCTATGGAAATCAGGAAATCCAATCCCAACTTCTTCTTTCCTTTTTGAATCTTGTCGTACATTGTCAGTTGTCGAGTAACTTCCTACAGAACCATCTTGTCAGTAGGATATCTTGGAAGCTTGTATGGTTGTGCCGAAAATCCCTGCACTTTGATATAGGAGAAAGTGGGAAACTGAATAAACCAGGCTCCGTATTCCTCCACTAGCTTCATTGCTCCGTCAGATAATCTCATGTGCAACTTTTTTTGCAAATTTATCAAAATTCACATTGCGAAGGCATCATTGACCTGAACATAATCATCTGTGGCCTGCAAACTCAACTGAGGATAACACTCATGGACTTTCAACCGTGAAGTGCCACTTCCGATTTCTCCCTTACACCGCAATCCCTCATACCTCGTGTTCCATGCCAACATGTATACAACATAGGAGCTCATGTGAAACCTTTTTGATTTCTCCAGGTTCACCAACTACTCACTCAGGTTGTCACTGATCATCCCTGCTCAGTCTGTAGACCTTATGGCAAGACATGTTGTCAATTAGTGTCAAAACACTTAGTCATTTATATGATTATAGTGTTGACCGAGCCAGCAACTTAAAGTGTCACCCGAGCTAAGAAGTTGTAGTGTCGACCGATCAGTTAGTCTAGAAGAGTATCACCCGAGTCACCAATGTTACCCAAGTTGCAAACCAGCTCCGAGTGATCAATGTGACCCGAGCACCCAGTGTTAACCGAGTGCCAGAGTTGCCAATTCACTATGTCGCCCAAGTGTCAGTATATCACCCGAGTGGATTACTGGACCCTAGTATCAACATTAGGCCAACTTAGTTCATATTGTTAATACTATTTAATATGACAAGTAGCTGACTTGTAGAGGTAATTGATTTGGATAAGATATATATGTAAGATACTTTGTTTATCCAAATAACAAGAAATGAGAATGTAAGAAAAAAAGAATGAATATATGCATGCGAATATGAAGTGGCAGATTGATTAGAAGGCTACAACAGTATAACAGAACAACAAAGACTCATATATCATATTCATGTGATCAGTATTATTTCAAAAGGATCTTATTCAGCGAATCAGAGTTGCATAGCAGATCATTCACTGGTTCATCCTAACAGGTGTATCAACAAAATCCTTTAATAGGGTGGACCTAACAGTCCTTATCAAATCTCCTAACAGAGTGCATACTTTATTGTATTGTATAAATCCTTTCACAAGGTGGACCTAATAGTCCTTATTGCTCCTAACATGGCATGCCATAAGAAGTGGTCAATTATAAGCCTTAACTAGCCAAATTTATTACTGCAGTACTAAATCTTGTGGGTACCATCCCTACCCCAGTTTTACATTCATTTTGGAAGGTTTCTGGGTAACCAAATATTGTGTTAAGTGTCATGAATGGTTATTAATTTTCTATTCCATGCATGCAATTATATTAGCCAATCTAATAAAGGATAAAAGTGAATAATTTTTATTGGTTCTTGATTCACCCCCCTCTCAGTCACCTAGCTTATAATATATTTCGAATAATTGGTATTAGAGCATAGGTTCTCTTATCAGAAGCTTAAAAACTTGAGCAAAGATAAGAGGCAATGGAAATATACAGACTGGAGAAAGCCATTGAAAATGAAAAGATAGATTTACAAGTGGCCATGGATCAAATCAGAAAAATCAAGGAGCAACTCTCTCATTCCATGAAAAGAAGAAAATATTTAGTAATGCAGATGAATGATAAAAGTTACATAGAAGAAGGAATTGAAGATTTATGCAAAGAAATAAGTTCTGAAGAAGTTGATGCAGCCATTGAAGACCTTTTTGCAAAGAATCTCAATTTACATGAAGAAGTCAGAAAGTTGAAGAGAGAACAAGAAATTCATTCAGTCAGAATATGTGAAGTCATGGAACAAAAGAACCAAGCAAAAAATGATAGAGAAATGACACAAAGAGACAAAAGATTGCCAAGTAAAATATCAGAGGAAAAAGAAAAAGAAATCCATCATTTGTCACTTCAACAAGCAGATAAGATAAATCAACTCAATAGTGCAAATCAAGAAGTTATCAATCTGAGGACTAAAAATGAAAGACTGCAAAATGATCTCAATACTGAAAAGAAAACCAATGAAAGTATGATGAATTCACAAGAAAGCATGGATAAGTTGGTAGAGAAAAATCAATTCAGACATCATAGACAGATTTGATTAGGTTATACTGAACAAGGTGAATCCTCACAGCAAGGAACTCAAAAGAACATGAAACCTGCTTGTAATCATTGTGGTAAGTTAGGGCACACAAAAAATATGTGTTGGAGCAATGGAAAGTTAAAGTTTAATGGAAAATGCTACAGGTGCAAAAAATATGGACATAGGGCAACTGAATGCACTAAGAAACCTAAGTTTGAAGGAAAATGTTTCAATTGTAACAAACAAGGTCACAAGTCTTCCGAGTGCAGAACTAAGAAATGGAACAATGTTGAACAATTAGCTAAAGAAATTTTTGGTTGGGATTACAAAACATGGAGCATATGCTGTCATTATGGTGAATATGGGCACATTGGTGCAAATTATGCAAAGAATCATCTCAGAAAAAGGAATCCTACTAAGAGATGTTATGTGTGTAAACAACTCGGTCATCTAAGCAAGAATTGCATGAACATAGAAAAAGTGGGTACTATTTTTGAGAAAGGAAAAGCAAAAGTTTATGAAATTAGAACCCAAATGAGTCAGCAGTGGGTAAGGAAGATTCCTGATAAGTCAAACCAAAACAATGAAGGATCAAACATAACCCAAAATAGTGAATTGGGTGGATCTACCATCTCCGAATAAATATGCAAGGAGACAGCTGGAACTGTGCACACAAGCCATGATACATTAGTTCCAGATATGCTAGCAAGTCCAAATCAACATATTGATGCACTAGGACACATTATGGTTCTAACCGAGTCAAGATCTCAGTTACAACCAAGTTACTCTGGCTTAACTGAGTTAAGTCGGGTTGTATGGTTTCAAAGATGCAAAGATTAGTTTTTTCCGAGCTTTCGAGTAAGCCTGGAGAACTACCTGAGCTATGACAACTACTATGTACGGAGCATTTAATGAAAAATTTATGATGAAATTTCTCATAAATAGAAAAATCAAAGGGTTATTGTTTACAATTTACAGAGTGATTAAGAGCTTATAGCGATCCCAGAGTGAATTTGTGTTTGAAAGCTTTAGTTGCAGTTAAGTTTCATCAATCCTCTGAGAGTTATGGCATCTTCATCCAACAATAAGGTTAAGAAGGGATCCGAGATGTTAGTGAGGAATGCTGTCTGCAAACCGCCAAAGTTTAAACTTCATCCAGCGATTGTAGAGAAGACAGATCCAATGGGAGCTCATTCCCAAATTCCTCCTAAGGTACTATTAATTAACAATATTCAAAGTTTCTATCATTGCAACATTCAACAACTAGGCACATTGGAGCTGAACAAAGCATATGAAGCACTTTGTGTAGATAAAAACCTGAAGCCGAAACACAAACACCTTGAAGTCAAGGGTTTAATCCACATCTTGCATATGCGAAAGAATTTCCAGATAAAGTGGATTAGGTTTGTTTCTGAGTCGTGTTCATGACATGCATCTCTGGTTGGAGCAACCAGTGAAGATCACTAAGTTGATGATACACCGAGTAACAGGGTACACAATGCTTGACAAACCTAAAGCTACCAAAACCCTACCTCAAGATGACCTAGCCAAGAAGACACTTGCCGAGTGGGATGGAAGAGGATGAAGTTGAATGGAGTCACTCACATGGAACTAAAATTTGGAATTCATGTGATTGCACACAAAATATATAGTTCTAGCCGACCAAACAGTGTACCATGTGAGGCTTTGGACTTGGCATACAAAGTGGTCAAGAACAATCTGTCATTTGACCTTGCCGAGTTGTAGCTCATCCAACTAAGAAAAAACATGGAGAGCATCCGGGCATCCAAGACCAATCCATGTAAGTTCGGTTCACTCTTGGTCTGCATATTCTTTTATGCTCATAAGTTTTTCCCTTCAAAAGGCACAGTTGTATGGAAGAAGGACAGACCTATAGTCTATCAGATAAATGAATTTATAGAAGAATTGCGAGATAACTTTGAAAGCATCATGGATGCTTACTTTGAAAATTTTAGAGAGAAAATGTAGAATAGATACCAAATTCCCAAACAATTGGTAGACGACTATAAGGATGATATTTTCTTTCTAGTTGAATGTAAAAAAATATACATTCAAGAAGTCAAGCCTAGGGTTGCATAGGTGAAACCTCTTGCATATGAGGCTAACATAGATGAGACAAGAGACATTATTGAAGCTCTTGTAAATGAACTTGTTGATCCTAAAGCACCATATTTTGGTACTTATGAAGAATCTAAGGGAAAAATATCAATAGAAATTGAGATTCCCCAAATCTTGAAGAGAGGAAGGAAGAGAATTGAGAAGTTTGAAAATAAATATGGCAAGCCATTAGGCTCTCCTCCCTCAATCACTGAAAGCAAAGGAGATGACATAAAGATAGAAGAAGATGAAATAGAGAAGGAAGAGGAAGAGGTATAAGCAGAGCCTCCTAAGAAGAAGAGGATAACCCCCAAGAAAACACCAAATATCTCTACCCCTATCTTCACTACAAGCAAACCCAAAATATCTAGAAGAAAATTGATATTGCCTAAAGAAGATGATGAAGAGGATATAGTTACATTCAAGAAGCCACCACCTACCTTTGAGAAGAATATTTAATAATTGAAAGGAGGAAGTGGTATGGGATATCTCAAATCATTGAAGTATGCTTCCAGAACCAAGGATGAGCAGAAGATGATTGAGGATGCATTAGTTGAGAAAATGGAAAGATGGAAGTATGATCCATCCGAATTGAGAAGCCATATGACGGAAGACATTCTCAAGAAAATCACCATTCACTGGCACAATGCAGTTCAAATTGAAAAGGACATCAGGAAGAAAACCTTGAAACAAGTCATGCCTACTATGAATGATAAAGAGGTAAAAGATGCTATGACTAAGTATGAGAGTAATCACACTCCAAGGTTTAGGACTTTTCAAATCTTGAGCAAGAAAATAGAGGATGTTTTGCAGTCCACAACAGAGACTTGGAAGTCAATTTTTGTTGACAAGGGAGATGATAAGACAAAGGGACCAAGTACAGACCCTCATGTACAGGCTAATGATGAAGAGTTACATGAGGTTCAGACCATTGAAGAATCTAATGCTGAACATATAGCAGTAGAAGTGATGGCATCTATTCCCCATGCATCTACTCAGAATATCTTATCTTCGAGCAAGGAAAAGATCACAAAATCTACATCAGGGCTAGTAGGAATTGAGAATCAGGCTCCACCTACTACTGGGCCAATCCAAACCTAGTCACAGAAGGATACTATGAATATTTCTACAGTTAGCATTGATTCTGCAGTTTGTGCATTAAAAGTTAATGACCTACTCCTGTTAGGAATAAGGTGTCTCAACCTTGGATAATTCCTATTCTTATTATTTGTTTTGTAAAATGTATGTCTTGCAAATAATGTAATTAAGTGTGAGTGTACATGTCTAGTTGGCATGTTGATGTGTCACTCCACTTGATGTGTCGGCATCTTGAATTGTGTGTAAGGAGATCATGGCTG
>MU217410.1:0-13222 GCA_018584345.1 Thuja plicata | reverse complement strand
TTGATCAGAATTTTTGGTATGATAAGTATTTTTGTCACTAATGCCAAAGGGGGATATCCTAGACCTTATGGAAAGACATGTTTTCAATTAGTGCCAAAACACTTAGTCATTTATATGATTACAATGTTGACCGAGCCAACAACTTAAAGTGTTACCTGAGCTAAGAAGTTGCAGTGTCGATCGAGCAGTTAGTGTAGAACATTATCACCCGAGTCACCACTGTTACCCGAGTTGCATACCAACTCTGGGTGATCAATGTGACCCGAGCACCCAGTGTTAATCGAGTGACAGAGTTGCCAATTCACTGTGTCACCCGAGTGTCAGTATATCACCCGAGTGGATTACTGGACCCTAGTATCAGGATTGGGCCGACTTAGTTCATATTGTTATTACTATTTAATATGACAAGTAGCTGACTTGTAGAGGTAATTGATTTGGATAAGATATATATGTAAGATACTTTGTTTATCCAAATAACAAGAAATGAGAATGTAAGAAGAAAAGAATGAAAATATGAATGCGAATATGAAGTGGTAGATTGATTAGAAGGCTACAACAGTATAAAGGAACAACAAAGACTCATCTATCACGTTCAAGTGATCAGTATTATTTCAAAAGGATCTTACTCAACAAATTAGAGTTGCATAGCAGATCATTCACTAGTTCATCCTAACAGGTGTATCAAAAAATCCTTTAACAGGGTGGACTTAACAGTCCTTATCAAATCTCCTAACAGAGTGCATAATTCATTGTATTGTATAAATCCTTTCACAAGGTGGACCTAACAATACTTATTTCTCCTAACAGGGCAGGCCATCAGAAGTGGTCAATTGTAAGCCTTAACCGACCAAATTTATTACTGCAGTACTAAATCTTGTGGGTACCATCCCCACCCCTGTTTTCATTTCTTTTTGGAAGCTATTAGGGTACCCAAATATTGTGTCAAGTGTTATGAATGGTTATTAATTTTATTTTCCATGCATGCAATTATATTAGACAATCTAATAAAGGATAAAAGTGAATAAGTTTTATTGGTTCCTAATTCACCCCCCCTCTCAGTCACCTAGCCTGTAATATATTTCCAACACAGTCTATATGATTGTGCTCTTCAACTACCTACTCAACAAAGTACCACATCTATGACTCAAACAGATAGGAGTGTGACATGCCAAAGATTCTACTCAGCATCATGATAAAGTTGCTATATTCCATATGAAAATCCAACCGTATCAACTCCTTAGGCAATTTTGAATGGTGGGATCTATTCTTTCTCAACCACTTGTCATTTATGACATTTTCACTGTATTGAATTCCTGCAGTAAAAACTCTGTGCCTGCACCTTCGTCTTCAACACCAACTTTCTGGAGGAAGGGATTCCAAATGCCTCAGCGATTGCAGGTGGAGAAAGGTCCGCAATGATGTTTCCATCATAATCTTTGATCGTTCTATCTCCTGAATTGAAGTGCCTGGCACATTCCACGATCAACTCAGAATGCTGAAAAGCTAGAGCAAAGCCAGCTGCAGCTACAATTCCAGTGTTCATAATTCAGGTGGCCAAATTGGCCAGTTGACGATCTTTATATCTAAACATCCTTCTGTGAAACTCTGTCATGTCCAGGCCTCCGAGGCTAGTGTCTCCAATCTCTGCCCACTTTGAAACAATCTTGGATTCTGGGAAAAAAATCCTCTGTTCGTTCTTTATCAGCTGCTTCCTTGACATGCTCGTTCCTCTAGGCTCTGCCATTCCTGTAAAACTAAAAAATCACAAAAACATAAGAATGATTCAGGAAAATGACAAAAAGCAGACCAATCCCTGAAAAAGGGAAAAACAGACAAAAAAACCATCTTTTCCACTAGAAGTCAAATTTCTGTCTCCTCCATGAAATCATGTTTTTCCACCAACTTACTGAAAAATTCCTCTGAAACTTTAATTTTGAATTCTTCACACCTTTCAAAAATAGTGAATTTCCTCCTTCTTGGAAATTTTCTCCCTCCTCAAGAATCTTGCTAAACTTCCAAGAAAAGCTTCACTCAAATCCTCTCAATTCCTCAAAATCTCTCATCAACCCATTTTCTCGAACTTCGTGTGATGAAAAAAATGAGAGTCTTCATATATAGACTAAAACCTTGAAAAGCTGCTGGAAAAAATGGTAACTAAATTTAGGAAACTGCCAACTTAGGCTAAGATTCTTTCCCATAAACGCCACTTGTCTCTACTTTTCTCCATTTTTGAAAAAACTTGCCAATTCCAGCACTTTTACTTTATGAGGAAGTTTTCCTGACTTTATCCAACCTTTTGATTTTCTGCTTTTAAATATTGAGAAATAAATCTCAATATTTAATTTTCCACCAAAATTTAAAGAAAAAATGATTTAATCTCCCTTTTATCTTCCAATTTTTTTGATTATCTTATCGCTTTTTTAAAACTATTAATTAAATATAGCAAAAACTAATATTTAATTAATCTTAAATTCCTCATTTTTATTCCTTTTTGTTTTTAGAAATTTTATTAATTAAATATTAAATAAGAATTCAATATTTAATTAACATTGCATTTAAATCCAAAAAATCCTTTTATGATTTCTCAGAATTTTGAGTTTTCTCACAATTTTGGAAATTTTTACCTTTTTTCTTTTAAATTTTTGGATTTTTCCTAAGTTTTTTCAAATTTCTGGCTTTTTCCAAAACTTCCAAAATTTTGGATTTTTCAATTTTTACCCACGTTTTCCAAAATTCTTTTTTTTGGATTTTTCCATGATTTCGGGATTTCGAGAAATTTTCCAATCTTATCCAAGTTTTCAAGTTTTGCCATTTTCCAAAATTTTCCAAAATTTTGGATTTTTTAACTTTTTCGATAAAATTTCCAAGATTTCATTTTTTTTAAAACTTTTTAGAATTTTTCCGATTTCAAGGAATTCTCAACTTTTCTCAAAATTTTCTAAATTTCAGATTTTCTCACTTTTCCGATAAAATTTCCAAGATTTTGGATTTTTTTGAGATTCGCCATTTTCCTATTTCGAGGAATGTGTCTACGGTTTCAAGATTTTTGAATTTTTTTGTCTATTCGCGGTCAAGCACGTCGTGTATTTCTTTTTGACATAATTTCTCCATTACGTTGAGTGCAATTGGGGAGTCCTCATGGATTATTTTCTTTGAAACTTCTTCCACGTTTCCACGACTTAGTGGAATTCACGCTCGAGTGTAATATGTTGGTTGTGCTGGATTCTTTCACTTTGGAAAATTCCCCGACTTGGGAGGAACTTCGCCCCACAATGCCCTTGAGCGCATTTTCACCTCCATCATGGATTTTTTCATTGCATTGACCATTCCCCAACTCCGTTGAAATGCGCTCCAGTATTCATGGGCATCATTTTAGAGTGGTAGGGGATTTTTCTGCTTGGCGGGGATTCTACGACCAAGTGGAATCTACGCTCCATCATTTTGTACGGTTGAGGATTGGGAGCACTGGTAGATTCTCACTGAGCTGGGAATCTCCGTTGAATGCGTTGAAATGCACTCCAGTATTCACAAGCAACATTTTGCATTGGTGAAGGATTTTCTTAATTTTCTCCTCCAATTCCCCGACTTCCTCCACCTCGCGCTTCGGGTGCCTTTGTCAGGAAATCCTAAACTTTAGTGAAAATGCACCATGAAGTGGGCATTGATGAATCAGTTCCCCAGTGCTTGCACATACTCAGGCATGGAGATGAAACTGCCTTCTCCATGACATTTTGACTGGTTGCTGCGAGTGAAGATCAACCTCATATTCTTTCCGTTCAACCTGCCCTTGCAAATGGACTTGTCTCTCAAAACAATTTGGTTCATTTCCATCGAGGTGCTCAAAATGGTTCTTGTTTGCATGATTACTAAAGAACATTTCGCATATTCTCCTTATCATCAGCGTTCATGTTCGTTGTTTACGCTCATTTCTTGAAAATGACACTCTAGGAGATTTCCCATGGATGTTTCTTTTACCCTGTTGGATTTTGGCATCGTACATGCTTCTCTTACGAATGAAGACATAATACCATAACATTTGAAGTCCATCTTGCACCCACGATTCTCTTGCATCCACAGTCTTTCTTGCAATGAAATTAAATTCCTTCTTTGCAGAGCATTTGGGCTCCCGATGGGGATATCATTTTGTTGTTGACTATTGACTTCATCTTTTGTGAAACCTCCTGCTCTTCCCTGCCAAGATCAAATTCGATTGCAGGTGAAATTTGGCAAGGGAAATAGATTTCTTCTCATAGCACTTGATTATTTGGTATCTTCAAATTCTTATCTTTCTCTTATTGTGCAACGCATTTTGTACATGCACGGGCATGGGAAAAGTTCTCCTCAGCTTGTCACTTCCATGCTTGAGCGTGATATAATGCTCCCAGCATAGCGCCTTAGACACCCTTTCAAGCTCGAAGCGGATCCCGTTGATGGTCGACAAAATTATCCTCTTGTTTCATTTCTTGGTTACAGTATAATCGTGCCCAAAAGGATTCAAGCATATGAAGATTTTTATTCATGCGATGAAAGAGAACTAGGACATGTACAATTCCAATGTGCATCAGTGTGTCTCCTACTGGTGTACCCTGCTATCGACATTTTGAAAGCTCCCTGTTTCCTTTTCAAATTCTCAATTTATGCCCAATAAGACCTTTAATTATATTTGCGATGTTCTTGATACAAATTCAATGTTAAGATGCTTGGGAAATGAGTTCTGACATTTTTAGTGGGATTCAATGTCCTCATTTCATTCTTTTAGCATTAAAAGATATCTTGCTTTTGACTGCATGCTGAAGCATATTGGTAGCTTTATCCGAGCCTCTGCGTGTCTTCGATACTTGTAGGAGGTGTGTGAAATTTTTATTTATGAGCTTTGGCATTTGAAGATTCACGGGAGACTATTCACCTGCGATATCTCCCTCAACCTTGAGAAAGTGTCGAGCATGAGCACGTACTTATCTCACTATATCTGACTCATTTTAATTTCTTCCAGACTTCATTTGGTCGGGACCCCTTCCTCTTGGGGAGATTGCTGCAACATTGCTTTGACATTGAAGGTTCATATCTACTCTCGGGATTCATTTTTAGTACCCAAAGATGGTCTTTAAACATTGGCTCTCCACCTTCTATTTTTGTGTTGTGAACAGTAGTTCTGCATTGTCATGGGTGATTACCATAATTTTCCTCAACCTCCATTGGAATGTGCTCTAGAGAAAATTTGGGAATGCCTTGGATTTAGTTTGATTTGGGACTTCTTTAACTCCATGTATTTTGTGTTTTGCATGCTTGGAGTTCCACGATGGACAATTTTTTGATAAGTGCTCCTTCATTGCTTCAATCACTCATGTCAATTTTTGGGGATTTTGGACATGTTTCAAGATTGTTTGAGCATTCCTAACGTTCGCCAGTGAAATCCTCCATTCATCTAACCATTCTTTCACTTCTTTAGACTCGTCACCAAGCTTTAGCGACCCTCATGTTTATTTCTAGGTGCCTCTTGCACCTCTTATCATTTACTTAGACACATTGATAGTCTCCCCTGCTTGAATTACTCGTCAAAATTTATTTCCTTATTTATCAATAAATCAAAATGAGAGCGTCGCAAAGATATAAAATGTTGCTTGTCCTCGCCCCAAGGACTTGAATTTAAAGCGCAGAATTAGGAAATATGCCAAAATCATTACCTCGAAGGATAGGGAAGAAAACTTAACTAGAAAATTAAGTCAAAACTTGTCACTTCTAAACTTGAAGCAAAGAGAGAACCTAAGGGACTAGAGCCAGAGCTATCGAGATAGGAAGCAAAAAAGGGCCAAACAAGCAAAAAAATAGGGGTCCCATTTGAAATGGGTGATGTGTGATTAGGTCACAACATCTGGTGACTCCACAGGAGAAATGTTGAAAACAATTAAAGGATAAAAATTTAATACGAACTCAGAATCTTTGGTTAATAAATCTTCTGTCATCATGAAGAGATAGAAAATGACCTCAAAAGGGGGGAGAATCATACATTGGATCAAGACACCTTCAGTATGTAATTGCCCATGTGTGTGCAAATGCATTAATTCCCGCTTGAAAAGACCATTTGGAAACCTCAAGATTAGTCACGAAAAAGCTATACATCCCTCTTGACTCCAAAAGCATCCTGGAAATTGCCTCGCTGCCAGTCAGGAATCCATAGTCCCGACGAGGTTGTCGGTGTAATCCCACGAAGGTTTCTCTACTTTCGGCGAATTATTCTTTCGAACACCTGTAGAGATGTCCACAAATTCCCAAATCCAATCATTTGATCTTTTATTTTAATTTTATTTCTTTTTCTCTTTCTTTCTTTTGATATTGCATTCCTTTTCCTTTTACTTGGCTCACGAGCAGTGAAGCCCACTATGGGTTAGGGAATTATAGTGGCGCTGAAGCAAGATTTTGAAAATTTCACAAGTCATGACTTCTCCCAAAGAATCTTAAATGACTCAGAGAAATTTATTAGGTGTGAAAGATATATAAATCTTAGTGTTTAAGTGTTGAGACACATTATATGATTAACCTTCTGAGTTAATTTCGCGTTGCAACCCCATGATAAATATAAGACAGACAACCTCAACTTCTAAGGATATTCATAAATAGTTATCTGGGAAATGAAATAAACAAAACTCGGTGGAACCTCCAGATGAAATTAGGAAACACACAATGCCCTCTCGCAAATGAGAACTCCTAACCTTCAAGCTTCTCAACAAAACCAAAAAACCAAGGGAAAGAAAACAAAAATCACCCGAGCAAACAAATTTAGGGGTAACAAACCCAAAACCTAAAGAAAAGCAACCTAAAATATGACAAAGCCAAAATCCCACAGAGGGAAGGATAAAAAATGATAGGGAGGATAAAAAATGATAGGGAAGCAAACAAAGACCCCTCTAATGAACAAAAGCAAACCGAATAGGAAAGCATAAAAACAAGGAAACCAAAATGAAGAACATAAGGGAAACCTAGACTAGCTATGTACAAGGCTTCTGGAAGGAAACCTAGGGTTGGAAATAATGCTTGATAAATTTTCCATTGATGGGAAACAAGACTTCCTCTCCTATCAGAGTCTTCAACTTAAATGCATTATCTCCAAGTATTTCAGAAATCTGATAAGGGCCCTTCCACAAATTGTGAAATTTATCGTGATCACCTTTCTTCTCACGAGCCTTATCCCAGTGGAGAACCAAATCTGAAATCTAAAATTCTTGGAATCTAGCTATTCTATTGAACCATATTTTGACTACCCCTTGATGTTTTGTGAACTTTTCCAGAGCTTGATCTCTTTTCTCTTCCAAATGTAGTAATTGAGTCAGACGTGTCTGGAGTCTATCTTCTCCTTCCATGTACTCTTGCATAAACTGTAGTGTCAGAATCCTTAATTGAGTTGGGAAAAATGTATCTTGTCCATAAACCAATTGATAGGGAGATGTCCCAATAGAGCTCTTAATTATGATTCTGTCTACCCAAAGAGAAAATCTCAACTGTGTGTGTGCCAATCCTTTGGATTCTTGTCCAGTAAATTCTTGATTGCGCTCAACAAATTCTTGTTTGTTGATTCAACCAATCCGTTTCCTTGCAGATAGTAATTTGATGAAAACTTCAAGGTTATCCCATATTCAAATGCCCAGTTTTAAAACTTCAAAGATGTAAATCCGGAACCATTGTTGCACAACAAGGCATGCAAACATCCAAACCTAGTAATGTTGTTCTCTTCAAGGAACTTGATGACCACATCAGTGGTGCACTGTTTAAGAACTTGGGCCTTTGACCACATTTTCAATAATCCGTAGCGGTTAGGATATACTTGCGTTGTCCTGAAGATGGTGGATTAATCGGATCGATAAAGTCTAACCCCCACTTAGAAAAAGACTTTACTTCAATAACAATCTATAATGGCATGGCATGATTCCTCTCACACACAACATATACTTGACATGTGTGACATGTCTTTACATGTTCATGGGCATCCTTGAATAATGTAGGCCAGTAATATCCTGCCCTTGAAATTTGATGGGCTATAGCCAGACTGCTTCCATGACTTGTTCCATGTTTACTGTGAAAGTGCTCAATAATTTGTCTCACCTCTTCCTTATTGACACATCTTAGATAGTTTTCATCATGATTCTTTCTATATAAGACAACTCCTTGAAGCATAAATGTTGAATTTTCATTCTCAATGCTCTCTTTTACACTGGATTTAGGTGTGAAGGGGGCTTATGATTTAGCAAGCAGTAGATAATGTCATCGTACCATTCATTTGGAGACACTTCTTCTAACACATACACTTGTTGTACTAATCCAAGTACAGTTGAAACGATAGTTTGTGTAAGATCTTGTCCTCAAAAAAGTTTCATAGTTTTTATCTCCATGTCGTATTCCTGAATGATGGCCATCCATTTTCCTCTTCTTTCTCCTAACTCATTCTACATCAACAAGGTTTTTACTACGACATCGGGAACTATTACATACACTTTGCTTCTCAAAATGTAATGTTTAAATTTCTTTATTGCCTTCACAAAAGCATAGGCTTGTTTTTCAATGTTTGGGTATCTCAATTCTGCATCCTTTAGTGGGGAACTCATGAATTCAATAGGATTCTCATCTTTCTCTTCTGATCTTTGAGTGAGGATAGCCGCACACGTGTGTTCTAAAGCAAAGGAATATATGTAGAATGGTTTGGTGTAGTCTGGGCTGACCAGGACAGGAGCATCTGTAATGGCCTTCTTGATTTCTTCAAATTCCCTTTTTGATGTACGTTTCCAATCTATTTTTGCACCCTTATTCAACATATCATTTAGTGGCTTGACTATCTCGGTGAATCCGTTGATGAACTTCATGATGAAGTTGATTTTTCCAAAGAATGACTTCAATTATTTATGGCTAGCTGGTAGGCCAATCTTGGAGATGGCTTCAATACGCTCAGGGTCAATTGAGATTCCGCATTCAGAGATCACATGACCTAAAAGTTTTCCTTTGGTGACAACAAACATGCATTTCTTTGGATTTAATGATATTCCATATCTTCTGCATCTCTGAAAAATTCTTGTCAAATAATTTATGTGGTCTTCTCTACATCTAGAAAACACAATGAGATTATCCATGTATATAATGATGCACTTCCCAACCAAATCTTTGAAGGCATAGTCCATGGCTCTCTGGAAGGATGCTCCAACATTGATCAAACCGAAGGGCATTATTTTGTAAGAAAATGTGCCCCAATTTGTTGTAAATTCAGTTTTCAATCTGTCTTCTTCCTCTACCATTACTTGGTTATATCCAAAATATCCATCTAAAAATGACATCATCTAAGACCCATTCACAAATTGTATTACTTCATCTAAGGATGGCACCTGATAATTGTCTTTCTCTGAAGCTCTATTAAGATTTCAGAAATCCACGCATAATATTATTCCTCCAATTTTCTTTTTAACAGGAACTAGGTTGGAAAACCACATTGAGTGTCTAACCAGAAAGATGGTCCTTGCCGAAAGCAACTTCCTAACCTCTTGTTGGATTAATGGTTCCAACATCGGGTTTATCGACCTCTATCTCTGTCAGAATGGTTTACTACCTGGATTGAGCGGGATTGTATGTATGATGAGGGATGTGTCATATGTCTTCAAATCTTCATATCCTCATGAACTTACATCTAGAAATTCCTTCATCAAATTTAGGATGCTTTCTCTCTCCTCTAGAGTACAGACTTCCCAATGAAGACATTCTTAACATCTTCCTTTGTTCCTATATTTACCTTTTCACATTCACCTCCATTATATTTCTAGTACTTGAGGGCACCCAGTCTATCGGAATCAAAAATTCTTTCCAACTCTATCATTCCCTTAGGAATGGTTTTTGTCCTTAAATTCATGATTTCATTGATGACTTGTGCTTCAAAGACCCTTGAACTTCTCAGAATATTGAGGATATTCTTATCATCTTCAAATACCTAGAAATTTGTAACATTGTCAGGGATTGAGGGTACTGATGTTAGCTCAACTATGAATTTCTTCACACACTCCATGGCCAATAGTTCCAACGCACTTGCAGATTGGGCTAGTGAGTTTTCCACTGGATTATTTTCTCTACCTATCCTTTTAATGTTGAAAGCGTCAAAACTTTCAATTAAGTCTCAAAATCTATTGCGGTAGCGACCCAATCTTTGGTCATGGCATGCATATTGTTTCTAAACTTGTCCAACCACTATGTCCGAGTATCCACACACATGAAGGATCTTGGCACCCTTTTGGATGACCAAAAGCAATCCAATGACCAATGATTCATACTCAAAAACATTGTTTGTATAAGGGAGCTTCAATCTGTGTGCCACCAAATAAGTTTCTCCATTCGGACTGACTAGCTCAATGCCTGCTCCATTTCATTTCTTTGACTTGGATCCATCAAATGATAGTGTCCATGCTTGATTGTCAATCTGTGTATGGGAGGTTTCAACTTCAGATTCTTCTATATGTTCTTGAAAAATTTGATCTCTACTTTCTTCAAATTCTCTATATTGTGGCTCCAACATTTCCACGTGTGGTGAATTTTCAACATTGATGATCTCTCCAACATTTCTCATCATCGATGCTTGGGGGAACATCCTTGATACTTGAGAAAATACAAATTTACACATTGTGCATGAAATTTATTAGTGGAAGGCATTGTGAATTCTGCACTAGTCGGGTAACAACAAGTTTTGAATGCATGTGTCTTTACCCAATTGATTTTCCTTTTTAACACTCTTTAGGAGGAAACTCCTAAAATTTTCAAACATCCCTTCATGTAGTGTTTGTTCTGGATTATCTTCAACATGAGCCTCAGTAAATTTGGGAATCACTTCTGGACATCCTCCTTGATTGTAACCTTGTAACATCAAAATTTCTCTAGTTTTGGGCACATATGATCCCAAAGTCGTTTCCATGAATAAAACCTCATTGTCTCCACCGTATTTGGTTATTAACAATATGAGCCTAGGAGTACTTTCTATCCTGATATAATTTGAGATTCCTCTCCACGGTAGCCACATGTGAGAAAAGTCGGTGGCTATGTATCCGTTTGACTTCCTTGCCCAATCTCTACTTAAAAACATGCCATACCCTTCCAGAATGTCCACCACAGATATATCAATGCAACTTTGGATTTGTGGATTTGAAGCAAGTTGCATATGAATGTTATTCAATTATCCCACAACTGAGACTTTGGTTTAATCTAGCTGCTTCACTTTCTTGTCTGTCTGCAATGGGATTAATCCCAATTTTTTACATATCTCGAGGGGCATTACATTACTAGATGCACCAAAATTGATCAAGAAGTTATGCAACATTTTCCCAAAGATTCAAACTAACACAAGGAATGGGGAAGGCTCTTCTTTTCCTTGATAAAAAACTATAGGATTTTGTTATCTTGGATTAAATTCTTCATTCTTCGTACTGTGCAAAGTATTATCTCTATTCTGCATCATCGTTTGTTCTTTTGGAGCATCTATATTTCTATTTATCTCTTTTCCCTTAGCTTCAGGTTCAATTTGTGATGTGGATCTGTTTGAAATAACCCTTTGATCATGAGGAAACTTTTGTACCATTCCAATGAAGCTTGGAGGACTTTGATGTACATCAGATGCATTTGGTTGTACATCCTCAACAACATTGGTATTCTGCACAAAACCAGACTGAGGGTTGTTGGGGGTGCTCGTAGGTAGATGTGATGCACCTTGGGAAACGTTCCTTAGAGAAACATCATTTAGACTCCCAATAAGGTTTCTCTAACCTTTGGGATTTTCATCAATTCATATAATGGCAGACTAACTTTGATCTTCTTGAATTCTTCTAGCGCGAAAGAGCTCAACCTCTTTAATTCCTCTCTGGGAGGATTTTGTTTCTATCTTGTTCTCCATGATGAGAAACAGATTGCATAGTAAGTTTTTCTCTTTAATTTTGTGGATCATTTGTAATTGTCGGTTGCCTTCTTTCATCTTGTAAACTAGCTGACAATCAATACTCAAGTGAGTCTCTCTCAGGACCCAGAACATTACTCGCATTGGAATGTGGGGGTGTGGAAAAGTTATTTTGAGGCATCGATGTTGTCAATGACTCATGATTTCTATAATTCCTCTAATATGTCTTAAGATCTGCATTTCTAGAAGTCTATTGAAATGCATGAAATTCACTTATTCCCTCCACTAGGACACTGTTATACAACGGAGAGAAAGTAAACCCATCCCTATGCAATGGTTCATTCAAGGATGCATGTGGAGGATAATTTCCTGGTGGAACTTGATACATGGGTGCCTCCATAGGACAATTAGCTGATGCCGGTGGGAATATTTGATTATTCTACATTAGCATGTAATCTTGTATATCAGGTGGAGGAAATGTGAAATCATTGAAGACCAACACCTGGTCGTACCTCGGCAAAGGAACCAATTCATACCCATAGGCAGAGGATTTTCAAGTGCAGTAGTGTTTCTTACTTCTCCTTTGAAAATGTTGGCAGCCCTCTGAAATTCTTGGCATTGTAACTCAGAATGGTTATTTGTCATATAATCTGCACCATCCGGACAACGCTATTTCTGCTAGGAAAACTTTATCCGTTGGTCAGTTTTTAGAAGCTAGTGGGTTATCTAATGGTGAGGGTACACCATCATTATTTGGATTTGTGCTCCATGATATTCTCTTGTGTTCTTGGTTGTTATTATGATACTTATAATTTTTCTCTTGATAACCTTGATTATTGTTTCGGTACCCATAATGATTATCATGGTATCCCTGATTATATCCTTGAGGATTCTCTTGGTGAGCTGGAGGATTCCCTTGATATCCTTGGTTGTTACCTTGATGTTGTATGCACCCTAAAATGGTCGCCTAGACTTTGGGCCCCCATTTCTCAATTTATCAAATCCTTGAATCAATATTTTCAAATATCAACAATATCAATTATATCAATTTCCTTGATCAAATCATAATCAATTCAATATTTCCTAAGGTTTGAGCCTTATTTAATTTAAAAGAGAAAAAATAAAAATAAAAATATTATTTAATTAATAGAACATGCTCTCTTTTAATTAATTAAAAATCTCTTTTAATCAAATAATAAAATCATTTTATCCTAAGCCTTTATTTAATTAAAAGGAATTTCCTCCTCTTTTATTTAAATAAAAAATCCCCACTTTTCTTCTTATCCTATGTTGCACAAATAAAGCATTATTCTTATT
>MU217399.1:510516-547770 GCA_018584345.1 Thuja plicata | reverse complement strand
AAGTTTGGCATTTGTTAGAACATAGTTTTAATAAAATTTCTAATATATTATATTTTTTAATTAATAATTACTTTACAATAACTATTATGAAAAGAAATATTGAATAGTTTCTTAGAGATGTAAAAAAGAATTTTTTTTCTTATATAGCTGTTTTAATTTCTTTTTTTTTAAAATAAAATTTTGGAAGAAAAATTGTAACAAACCCAATCCTAACCCTACATTAAATTAAACCCTAAACTAAAGTGAATCCCAACTTTAATTGTAACCCTTACCTAAAATAAATTATAAATACGGTAAAACATAAAACTAACATAATATAACTTAGTATCAGATTAAATATATGTATGTCGAATTCAAGAATTTATATTATAAAAAAAATAAAATATATACTAAAATTTAAGAAAATTTTCTATTAACATTTATATAATAATATTATTATATACAATAAATTATATAATAGAAAAAATATAATAGAAATTTAGAATAAAATATTTTAAGAAATTAAATGAATCAATAAATAATACTAAATTTTTTATAAGAAGAGTGTATATATTAATTGAAATTTTAATAAAATCATGTCTCTTTTGATAGTTAATTAAAATTATGGTAAGCTTTTATTTTAAATTTTTAATGTTTTATATTTATAAATATAAATTATAGAGTATTTTCTATTGTATAAATTTTTTTAGCCATAATAATTCCTTTTTAATAATATAATACTATTAAATAACAAGAAATAATATATAAAAGATTATATTTAAATTCGTGAAAGATAATATTATATGATAAAAAAATAATAATTTTTCTAATCAAATTGTATTGCAAAATTATTTCTTAAATTAATTAATTTTATAATATTTTTAAAAATCATAATAGTTTTTTATTAAGGGTAAAATAGGTTTTGATGGGGCCTTGAGATCTATAACACCATTAGGAAAAAATCAACAACCTAAAAAAAAGAACCAAGAAAGCTCCAACTGCTACAAAACAATAGGTTGAAGCCCAAAACCATAGAAAATTACTTCAATTTAGTGGGCAAGCCAGGGGTTTTGGTGGTATAGATAGCCTTCAAAGAACAGTCCTTACAAATTCCAATAGTCTAGGAAAACACATCTGTGAAGGAACAAAAAAGGCTTTTACTGGCTCCCCAAACCATCATTAGGGGGTTTTGATAGGATCACCTAACCTTAACAACTAGCTTCAAGAGATACCACATAGAAGAACCAACTGAAGAGCCAAAGGGAAAAAAAATATGGCACCCATAACCATCTTAGGGTTTTGTAAGTCTCCCCAAACCCTTAAGGGGTTTTGGCACAATCCCCTAACCACTACAATCAACCAGAAGAGATTACACAAAGAAGAACCCGCTAGAGAAACAATGGGTTTTGAAATGGCACCCAAAACCATTAAAGGGTTTTTTAAAGGCTCCCCCAACTATAACAAAGACAACCCAATCCAAAGAAAAATCCAAAGTTTCAAGACTCCTCTCCACCTCTTTAGAAGAAGATCATGCCTCAATAGGAGTAGCAAAGAGAGAAAATTAATTGGGAAGTCAACACAATATTCAAACCCATCCTCCCTGAATCTGAGAAGCTACCATCAAGAAAGGACCATAATGAATAGATCACCTCAACTCTACAAACATTTTCCACCTCAATAGGAAAATAAATCATCTCTATAGGCCATTATAGAGAAGACACAAAGAGTAAGTTGGGCCAAACTTGCAATGAAGCCACATAGAAAAATCCACCCTCTATAGGGGCAAATTCCACCTCAATAAGAATCTTAGAAGAAGGAACAGGCCAACAAAAAGAGCCACCTGCAACAGATGAGGCACAAGAAATAATGAGGCAACAACAAAACTCACCACAACCCCAAAACAAAAAACCCCTAACCAAAAAAACCTCAGGGAGTGCCCTTGAAAATTAACAGTACCCTCTTGACAAATGAAGAAAACCAAACCATCATTGTGTTAGAATGAATTTAGAATAACTGAGAGGGGGGTGAATCAATTATCCTCAGGTCTAGATGTACTAATTGAAACTTTATAGCACTTTAAACAACTCAGATCTTCTCGACAGTAACAACATAAGTCAACAACACAAATATGCAGTTTACTATTCAAATGTAATCAGCTTGTAGAAACTTGATAGTAAAACACAACATAAACATTCACACAAGTTGACACCAGTATTTAACGTGGAAACCCGAATTGGGAAAAAGCGCCAGTAACATGCTACCAAGTTTTCACTCTTCTGAAGTGAGGTCTACTAGGAACCAACCCTAGTAAAGGTTACAAAACACATTTCTAAATGTGACCTAGTTAAATAATTTAATCACCCTGTCAGGAGTGGCCTTGTTAGAGGTCTTAGAACATTCCACCTGAATGTCACCTTGCTCAAAGGATTTATACAATGACTGTTAGGTCAACCTGGTTAAAGGATTTTGACTGATACAATGGTTAGAAAGTAATTAGTAGGTGTGATCTAATACATACAACTTACTTTGCAAATCCAGATCCAATTCAACTCTTATGCTAATTCACTGAGTGGCCTCCATTCTCATTTCAATCTTTGGATCTGCTTGGAAATTCGTCAAGCAATCACTTTCTCAACTCTCTACTTCTCTACTCAGCCTTCTCTACTAGATCATGCCAATAAGTCAATTAACCATGCAATCCTCTTGCATACACTTTTCACATACATCACTTCTTGAATAACCCCTTGAGGTTATCTTATACCTCTTCATCTAGGTAAAATAAATCTTTGTTGCTTAATCAAGATCATAGATCTTAGGTTAGGTTAGATCCAACATATATTTCCATCTTTTACATTTAATTTACTTCTCCAAAGTAATCACTAATTAAATCTTCAATCCATGCGTTAATTACAGTTACCCGTGCATTTAAATAGTGTGGACCAATCGTGCTTATCCTTTACATATCCCAATAAATTCAATTATTTCGGCAAGAGATCTCAAATCTCAACAATTACCAAAATACTGCTACTCGGCCAACACTGTGTTCTTCCACTTGGTCATCACTATTTTCCTCGACAATTTACTGGCGCTTGGTCGACACTTAGAAATTATGCTTGACATACACTAGTGCTCGGTTGACACAAACTTCGCTCAGCATATACTGTTCCCAGTAAACTGACATCTGTTATAGATAAACAACACATTACTTTGCCAATGTGCCAACAGATCAAGTACCCTTGTAATTTCTCATAACTCAAACATTTCACTCGGTCTTCTTGTTATCCTTGCCTTCAAATCTTCTTCAACAATCAATAGATATGGTACTCAAATAGATAGCAATAGTCTCACCAATTAAGTTTTGACATCAATGACAAAACATCAATTGTTTACATGATAGTTTTCAAACAATATCCCTCTTTGGCATTAATGGCAACACTAAACTTTAAAACAATAATTTTTCAAATATAGTTACCATACAATCCAAAAAGTCTGCCTATGTTCCTTGATATGAACAAGTCTTCATTAATGTCTTTAGCTTCATTCCGATTCTCATCTTGTAAAACATTTCTCCCTCTGTGTCTGTAATCACACTTAAATATTTCTATTTATGTTCATTTGTAGATTCTCTCTTTCAGTAAACTCTCCCTTTTTCTCTAAGTATAGTAAATTCTCCTCTTTCAGTAAACTCTCCCTCTTTGACAATAATGCCAAAGACATTGACATCTTCATCATGCAAATTCTTCTGTTCTAACTCAGTATCATGTTGTTCTTGTCATTTTTCTTATGACTGATCCTCTTTTCTTTCCTTGTCTGTCTTTCACAGCTTTAGGCAGCATCCTAAAGTGTGACTTCATTTGCATCAATGTGTCAAATATTTTGAATATAACATTTGATGCAAGAGTTCCATTCTGAACTAATTAGCCTCAGTTAGGGGAATCACCCCTAATTTACCTCATAGATACTCATGAGCATCCTTGGGTAGTGCTTTTGTAAATATGTCTGCTAACTATTCCTTAGTATACACATATTCTAGTCTCACCTCCTTTCTTTGAACTAGCTCCCTCAAGTAATGATACTTGATAGCTATATGCTTTGTCTTAGAGTGCATCACAGGGTTCTTAGAAATATTGATGGCACTCGTGTTATCACAATATATAACAACTGGTTCTGTGATCTCTTCTTTCATACCTTTTAGTAGTATCTTCAACCACACAATATTAGAGCAGTTGACTGTTGCTGCCACATACTTGGCTTCAGCTATAGATTGTGAGGTGCAATTCTATTTCTTGCTTGTCCATAAAACCAATCTCTTTCCTAGAAGAAATGCACCACCTATGGTGCTTTTCCTGTCATCCACATTTCCAGCCCAATCAGAGTCAGTGTAAACTCTGAGCTCAAACTTATCATTCTTTTTTTAATACAGACCATATTCATCTGTTCCTTTCAAATATCTCAGAATTCTTTTTACTACCATCATATGAGTTTACTTGGTATTGGCAGAAAATCTTGCAACAATTCCAACAGCCAGAGTAATATCAGGTCTATTGTGTACAACATATTGCAGCTTTCTAATCATTGATCTGTAAAGGGTTTGATTCACTTCTTTTGTATCATCATTTTTTGTTAACTTATGTCTAGTAGCCATGGGTATACTCACTAGTTTTGATTCTTCCATTCCAAAAAATTTTAGTATCTCCTTGATATATTTTGATTGAGTAATATAGATACCATTCTTCATTTGATATATTTGCAAGCTAACAAAGAATTTGATTTCACCAAACATAGACATCTCAAATTCAGTTTGCATCTCTTTTGCAAATGTTTGGCATAACACATCTTGTCCTCCAAATATAATATCATCAACAAAAATTTCAGCTAATAAAGTACCTTTATTTTGTTCTATCTTTAAATATAGATTGTTGTTGTCATTTGTTCTTACAAATCCAATCTTTATCAAATAATTTTGCAATCTCTCATACCATGCTCTTGGTTCTTGCTTCAGTCCATATAGTTCCTTGTGTAGCCTGCAAACCATGTTCATCTTGCTTGGTTCAACAATTCCATCAGCTTGTTCAATGTACACTTCTTCTAATATTCCAT
Source organism: Thuja plicata (assembly GCA_018584345.1). NCBI lineage: Eukaryota > Viridiplantae > Streptophyta > Pinopsida > Cupressales > Cupressaceae > Thuja > Thuja plicata. Next base: position 542,691 of record MU217399.1, on the reverse strand, counting down.
TTAGAAATGTTGACTTTACATCTATCTGATAAAATTTAAAACCTTTGTAGGTTGCATATGCAAGTAAGGTTCTGACTCCTTCCAATCTTGCAACTGGGGTGAATGTTTCTCCATAATCAATTCCATCCTCTTATGCATAACCCTTGCATACCAATCTAGCTTTATTCAATGTTACTTCTCCATGTTCATTCAGCTTATTTCTGAATACCCACTTAGTACCAATTACATTTTTGTCATTCGTCCTAGGTACAAGTGTCCAAGTCTATTCTTCTCAATCTATTCAATCTCTTCATTCATGGCTTGTATCCAGTCTTCATTTTATAAGGCATCTTTTACTGTTCTAGGCTCAAAATCACATAACAAGCATGTACCATCTCTCTACTTTCTTCTTGTCATAACTGCAAAATCCTTTGATCATATGATTTGATCACATTTGGGGTGCCTTCTCACATACTTTGCTAGAGTAGGTTCTTTCTTTGTTTCAGATTCATTGTTCTCATTCAATTCAGGTTGATTCTGTGTCTCGGCATCTCCATCAGATAGCTCGGCAATTACCTCCTGTTGTTCGACAACCTCATTCTGTGATTCGGCAGGTGGTAGCTGTTGCTCGGCAACCTCATTCTCAGGTTCAAGTAATACATTAGAATCTTCCTCATCTTGATAGACAAATGATTTGTAACTATCAGGTTCTTGTGTGCTTTCTTCTTCATTTCTTTCTGCATATTCATCAATTCTAACATTTGCACTTTCCACAATTTTGTTAGTGTTAGAGTTCAAACACTTATATGCTTTACTTTTAGTTGAATAACCAAGAAATATACCTTCCTCACCTTTAGCATCAAGTTTTCCATTTCTGTTATCCTTCAGTATGAAACATTTTCTTCCAAAAACTTTAAAATATCTTACATTAGGCGCATATCCATACCATAGCTCATAAGGTGTAGCATTAGTACCTTTCTTGACTTGTACTTTGTTCAAGGTATAGACTATTGTACTTACATATTCTCTCCAATATTTTTGTGCAACATTTTTCTCCATCATTAGTGTTCTGGCATAGTCCATGATAGATCTATTTCTTCTTTCAGCAATAACATTCTGTGGTGGTGTCGTAGGTGCGGACATATGTCTTTTTATGCCTCGGTCATTGCAAAATAGGTTAAACTCATTAGAAATAAACTCGCCTCCTCTGTCAAATCTCAAACATTTTAGAATTCTGCTTGTCTCCTTTTCAACTTTTCCCAAGTATCACTTAAATACCTGGAATGCATCAATTTTTTCCTTAAGAAACATAACAGTCGTCATTCTAGAGTAATTATCCAAAAATAGAATAAAATATCTATCTCTACAGTAACTTTCTCACCAATGGGACCACAAAGGTCAGTATGAACCAATTCTAGAATTACCTCAAAAGTATGACTCTTGCTTTTGAAACTAGATTTAGTCATTTTTCCCAATTGACATTGCTTACATATTGCATTTTTAGGTTTCTTTAACTTAGGCAGCCCTCTAACCTTTTTCAATTTTCTTATGCTTACAAAGTTATCAAAGTTTACATGACACAACCTTTTATGCCATAAGCAAACATCATTATATTGTGCAAACAAGCATGTTTCATCAGCTAAGTCCAGATAGAACAAGTCACCTTTTGTTTGCTCTCCACTTCCAACTAGTTCTCCAGTGGCATCATAGATCTTTGCCTTCTTGTGATGGAATTCAACTCTGTAACCAGAAGTATTCAGCTATGCAACACTCAATAAATTATAGTTAAGATCATCAACCTAATATACATTGTCACATCTGATCTTGTAAGTCAATTTAATTCATCCTTTCCCTTTAACAAGACATAGTGCATCATTACCAAATTTAACATAACCGCCATTGCACTGATCTAAGGTTTCAAATTTATCTTTATCACCAGTCATGTTATGTAAACAACCACTATCAATAATCCAATGGTCACCTTTACTCATATAAGAAATTAGTTCTATTTTCTCATCATCATCAGAATCATATTTCATAGCAACATACACAACTTCTATATCATTTTCATTAGAATTATCAGTTCCACTGTCAGAAGCTTCTTCAGCTATATAGCAAGATTTCTTACCTTTTTCTTTGTGATCCTTATACTTTCTGAAGTCTTGGTCATCCTTTTTTGTCTTTGTACTTCTTGTCTCTTCTCTCATCTTTGTCATTCTTATTAGGACATCTAGCAGTAATATGACCAACTTTGTTACATGAAAAACAAATGATAGGGAGTTTACCTTTGGATTTTCCTTTTCCTCTAAATAGTTTTCTTTCCATAAGTGCCTCAAGTTTTTCCAGATCATTATTTGTAGTGTCATTGTCACTGTTTACACATTTATTTCCTTTCTTTGATTTGTTAAGGACCAACTAGGATCTGAATGCATAATCAATAGCTTGTGGAGTGTAGTTAACAAAATTTGACATCTCAAATGCAGTAAGTCTGCTACTAGACCTTCTAAATTCAAATTGTTATTAGGATTACATCTTAATTCTTGAATTGCAGAGACTCTAATAGCATATATAGGAAGAATATTTCTCAGTGCCTTTCTCATAATGGTGTTATCATAAATGGTTCCATTATCTCCTCTAATAGCATTCACAACTTCTTTTATCCTACCACAATATTGAACTATATTTTCTCCTTCTTGCATTTTCATTTCATCAAACTTACCTCTTAAACTTTCAGATTTGGCTCTCAGCACATTTGTATCTTCTCCATAGATGGTTGCTAGGGTATCCCACATCTTCTTTGAATTTATAGAGTTCTTTATGTCTTCAAATTTAGGATAGCTCAGGGATGATGTGATCTCCAACATTGCTTGATTGTGTTCCTTATTTTCTCTTAACTATTCAGTGGTGAGAGGTGTTGTAGGGACTACATAATAATGTTCAATATAGCACTTAGTAGCATCACCAATGTTAGCCAGATGCAATTTCATCAAACTATACCATGTAGGGAAGTTATCTTTGTTCAACTTCGGTGCCTCCTTTTTATACATCTTGATCTTTTTCTCCAAGTACCTTCAAAATTTTTTCAAGAGACCAAAGCTCTGATACCAATTGTTAGAATGAATTTAGAATACTAAGAGGGGGGTGAATTAGTTATCCTCAGGTCTAGATGTACCAATTGAAACTTTATAGCACTTTAAACAACTCAGATCTGCTCGACAGTAACAACATAAGTCAACAACATAAATATGCAATTTACTGTTCAAATGTCATCAGCTTGTAGAAACTTAACAGTAAAACACAACATAAACATTCACACAAGTTAACACCAGTATTTAACATGGAAACCCAAATTGGGAAAAAACCACTAGTAACATGCTACCAAGTTTTCACTCTTCTAAAGTGAGATATGCTAGGAGCTAACCCTATTAAAGGTTACAAAACACATTGCTAAATGTGACCTAGTTAAAGGATTTAATCACCATGTCAGGAGTGGCCTTGTTAGAGGTCTTAGAACATTCCACCTGAATGTCACCTTGCTCAAAGGATTTATACAATGAGTGTTAGGTCAACCTAGTTAAAGGGTTTTGACTAATATAATGGTTAGAAAGTAATCAACATGTGTGATCTGATACATACAACTTACTTTGCAAATCCAGATCCAATTCAGCTCTTATGATAATTCACCGAGTGGCCTCCATTCTCATTTCAATCTTTAGATCTGCTTGGAAATCCATCAAGCAATCACTTTTGCAACTCTCTACTTCTCTGCTCAACCTTCTCTGCTAGATCATGCCAATCATTCAATTAACCATGCAATCCTCTTGCATAGAATTTTCACATACATCACTTCTTGAATAACTCCTTAAGGTTATCTTATACCTCTTCATCTAGGCAAAATAAATCTTTGTTGCTTAATCTGGTTGTAGCACAATAGGAGAAGATGTTAGCTCTTTGAAAATAACATTTCTACTATGCAACACCTTACTAGTCACAGGATCCCAAAGCTTGTATCCTTTCACACCAACACTATATCCGATGAAAATACATTTGACAACTTTGTTTTCCAACTCAGATCTTTTCTCCTTTGGAATATGTGCATAAGATTCACAACCAAAAACATGAAGATGTCTAATTGAAGGCTTCTTACTAGACCACACCTCCATGGGTGTCTTACCAACAAGAGCTTATGTAGGCTCGATCTGTTAACTAGATAGCAAGCAGTGGCCATAGCTTTGGCCAAAAACCTTTGTTCTAAACCAACTCCACTAAGCATACTCCTACCCTTCTCCATCAGTGTCCTGTTCATTCTCTCTGCAACTCCATTTTGTTGCGGGGTGTAAGGAGTTGTCTTATGTCTCTCGATTCCTTGTTCTTTATAGAACTATTCAAACTCTATGGAACAAAACTCACCACCATTATTAGTTCTCACACACTTGATTCTTTTACTAGTCTGATTCTCCACAAGAGCCTTAAATTCCTTGAACCAACTGAAAAATTGTGTCTTACTTTTCAGGAAATATATCCAAGTCCTTCTACTGTAATCATTTATAAAAGATACAAAATATATAGAACTTGAGATAGAAGGAACTTTTACAGGACCAAATACATTAGAATGAATAAGATCTAAAAGTCCCGAAGACTTGTGAGAATTGGAGTAGAACTGAACACAATTTTGCTTACCATAAACATAGTGTTCACAAAAATCAAATTTGAGATTACAATCATTTAGCCGCTTGATGAGATTTTTAGTTTTCAAGGTCCTAAGGCCCTTCTCACTAATGTGGCCAAATCTCATATGCCACAACATTTTCTTTTCTGCAGGAAGCTTGCCTTCCAAAGCATTTGCACCCTTAGGTACACTTACTACACTTCCATCGGAACCCATTTCCATAGTCTTCTTTACTGCTCATTTAGATGGTGGGGATGAAGTGATAGCCAATCTCTTCTTTGAAACATAAGAACTATTGCACTGAGCAATGCATGCATCAAGTTGAAACAAAGTACCTCTCCTAGTACATTTAGCAAGTACCATAGAACCTCTCATCATCTTGCATCCATCTTTCAAAAAGACAACTTGCACACCTACATCATTCAACATACTTACAGATAATAGGTTTCATTCCAAATGCGGAATGTGCATAACTCTGTTGATTTCCTTTACTTGTCCATCAGGAAATCTGATAGTGACCCTCCCACATCCAACTATCTTTAGGTGAGAATCATCACCTAAGTACACCTTTCCACCATCAGACTCTTCATATTTTGAGAACCAGTTTCGATGAGAGGTCATGTGAAAAGAAGCACCCGAGTCTACCAACCATACATCATCAGATGCATGGGCTGCCAAAGCTGCAATAAAATCATTTCCATCTTGAGATTTTTTGGAAGCTGAATCTGAGCCTTTCTTCTTCTTCTTCTTTGGTTCTTTGCAGTCCCTCCAAAAGTGCCTATATTTATCACAGTTCCAAAATTTCTCCTTGGACCTTCCAGGAGTCTTAGAAATCCCACAGAATTTGGATCTACCCTTCTTTGACTTATTGTCATTCTACTTTCCTTTGTCATTGGATCTCCCGCGAATAGCAAGGGCTTCCTTAGAAGAATCTGAAGTCTTTCTTCGCATCTCCTCAGATAGCAGCAAAGACACCACATCATCCATATGGAATGTGACTATAGTACTTTCGAGAGCCATCACAAGATGGTTCCATGAATCTGGCAAGGAACAAAGCAGGGTCATACATCGATCCTCCTCCTCGATCTTGGCACCGGATGATGCCAACTGTGCAATCAATAAATTGAATGTGTTGAGATGATCAGTTATGGATCCACCTTCATCCATTCTTAAAGAATATAAATTATTTCTCAAGAACAACTTATTCACCAGAGATTTGGCCTGATACACAGACCCAAGTCGTTTCCACAAACAATTTGTAGTAGTCTCATCAAGAACATTCAGAAGAATGGCATCTTCTAGATAGAGTCTGATGAGACCCTTAGCCTTCCGATCCTTGATCTCCCAATCCACTTGAGATATCATTGCAGGTCTCACATCAAGTGAAGTAGCCTCCCATAGATCACGGTCTTCAAGCATGTCTTCCATCTTGAGTTTCCATAACTCGAAATTAGTGTCATTAAATTTCTTCACCTCCATTCTACTGTATGAGGAACTTGCCATCTCAATCTACAAATAAGATTCAGAATGCTCTACACAAAAAACTCCCACTCAACTTGAGATTAGCTCAAAAAACCCTACCCGACAACTAGGATAAAAATTTGATCAGGCTTTGATACCACTTGTAAAGAAACTCAGGTGCGGAAATAGCTTCCTACACTAATCTCTAAAGGAAAGCATTGTGAAAATTCTTTTAAATCCTTACAATTTCAGATTCGTTAACTATTTTAACAATGATATTGTAGCCATATACCATGCATATAGAAAATAGAGAATGACACAATGATTTACCCTAGGGAAAACCTTTCGGTAAAAAACCCCAGCACTCCAAAACCCGCACAATGTATTATCTTCAACACAACGGTTACAACACACTTGCAATACAAGTTCTTTCAAGAGACAATTGACACACAAAGACAAATCCCGTAGCACCAAATCATACCAACAATACACTCTTTTCCTATCCTCTCTTGTAACCCTAAAAAATGCTTATATCATGCACTTTCCTTTTTAAGGCAACTTCCAAAGATAGTCGTATTAGGGTTTTACCATTCTCTGAGAAAATAGGAACCCCACGATTGTGGAAGAGTGTATAGTAGTCAAATTTATCAGTTGCCACATGTCTTGCATGTCTTCACCCATTATTGAAACTTCTAGAAATAGCTCTTACGTGTCATAGGAATCCATCATAACCATTTTAGCCATGATCTCCTTGAACATAATTCAAGATGCTAACACATCAAGTGGAGTGACACATCAACATGCCAAATAGACATGTACACTCACACTTAATTACATTATTTGCAAGAAATACATTTTACAAAACAAATAATAAGAATAGGAATTATCCAAGGTTGAGACACCTTATTCCTAACAACTCTATGGTGACTTATTTGCCTAGGTTGCGGATCTCTTCTAGCTCGACCTTCCAATTTTCATATTTTTCCAAATCTTGCTCCCATACCTGAACGGAGCCTCTTGCATGGCTAAGAATAGAATCGACCCTGTAAAGGTCCGAGAGGGACATCACTAGAAATTGTCTCATTGCGGTCACCTGCTCAGTGGCCCACCCATCCATAGCTTGTGCTTTTCTTTTCATGACCCATAGAGATTCCACACCACCCTTTGCAAGCGACAATCCAGAGGAAGGGGTCCCGGGGTGGATTTTGGCTAAAGGCTATGTTAGTTATGCCAGAAGTGCGAGGAGATTGACATTTTTTCCCTTTCCTCCTTCAGCTTCTAGCCCTGCCTTATGTACCTGGCCTCTATTGCCTTGGTGGCCTCTTTCAGCAAGTCTAATTCACCTTGCTTATCCCTCCTCCCCAATTCTACTTTTGCTATGTTGTAATCTTTAGGCCTTATGGAAGCTGCATTTGCATCAAGAGGGGGTGTTTCGATGGTTGCAACTCTAATACTGGTGGGACTAGTCCAGAGAGTATGGACTACCTACACTTTCTTGGGCTTCGTAGCCTCTGTATTCCTGGCCATCATTTCGGCCAATGAGAGTGGAACGCTTGTAGTTGCCGCAGGGGCTTTCCTCTTCTTGGATTCCACTAGCCATTAGGGCGGCTGGGGTGGCTTTGCTACTAAGACCTATTCATTAGGATTCCTTTCAAAATCTAGCGGCACATTCCCGGAGTGTACATTATGTTTGGGCTTTTTATCCACCTCTCGTTCTACTTCCTTTTCCTATTCTCATTCCTCTTCACATTCTCCGAAGCCCTCGATGTTTTCTACCATGCTGGTGTCTTCTACAGTATTATCCAGGATCTTTTCCCTGATCTCAATCTCATCTATATTTTTAGGGGCTTCATCTTTCCTGGTGTCAGCTGCTTCTTCGCTTTCCTTGTCTGAGACTTCTTGCTCCATTTACCACTACTGCTCCTGGGCCACATTGGCCTCTTTTGTTAGGACATTTTCCTCCACCTAGACATCTTTTGGAGGTGGGTGAGGTTGCTGGCCAAAGTTTAACAAGGCGGCTACCATTACTACCTCACCGAAAGTGCTCCGGGACACTTGGTCACCCGGAGTTACCAAAAGTGTTTGAAGCATGATGGTTGGAGGTACGGTTGTTTCCTCAGGTCTGGGTTCATTGACCATCAGTTTCTCATTTGTGGGCTACCTTGGTGTATCCCTGGTCTCCTAGACCGGTATCCTCTCTTGCTCAGGTTTTGTTTGTACTTCTTCCTGAGCTTCTTTCTCTGATGTATCCTTTTCCGCTAGGATTTCCTTTTCTATGGGGACTTCTTCTTTGTCCTGAGCTACAATTTCTTCCACTGCATGACCAATGCCCTGTTGAATCTCCAGTAGCTCCTCCACCAAGAATGTTTCATCAAAATCGTCATGCGGGGGTGAGGAGTCTGAAATATCTTCTAGTTCAGGAGAGTCCAAACTTACATCTACTGGTGGCATCTCTGACATGCCGTGGGTGGTGGCTATGCTTGGTGTGGGGGTCACCATTGTTTTCTTCTTTCTTATAAGTGAAGCCTTGGTATCCAGAATGCTAGTAGACTCCGCATCAATGAAAGTCTGTCTACTCATCATGGCTGCCAACGAGGGGGATCCCCCCAGGCAAGCAGATGCCACTAGAGTTATATGGAGACCGGCGGATACCTGCATACTTAATTGATGACTAGTTAGCTTTGCCGACTCTATTTGTTGATGCAGGTGGGCCATCAAAAGTGTAGGAACCTAGAGAGGTAGCTTGGGAACTGGGGCACCCTCTTTTTCTTTCCCTCTACTCATGCTTGCTGTAGCAGCCGTAGAAAACAAAGAAGGTCTGGCGTCGGCTGAAGAGGGGATGGTCTTCTTGACTATTGATTTCTCTTGGGTACTTTTGGGACACACCTAGGCAAAGTACTAGTGACTTGCCTCCAAAATGGGGTGGCATACCCCTTCAATCATTAGATCCTCTGGGGTGGCCCAATCCACCAGAGGAAGATCCTACTTATCTAGCCCTTGTCCTTTGTATGCTAGATCCTCCAGTGGCCTATCATCTTTGAATCCCTTCAGGAAGGTCCAAAGGTCTAGTGCTTTCATGAGCCCCTTGCTCATCCTTATATTCTGTCAGGCCCAAAGATCAAAAATGTCCTGGCAGTCCACCTAGAAGTCTTTAATGTCTTCTTCATGGGGTGGGGACGACCGAGGTAGTGCTATGGAAATATTGCTGCGGGGATCATAATTTTTCCTGGCATGGTGGAATTTCACCAGCCCCAAGCTCTTCAATTCATTATCTACCTCTCGGGTTGTGGCGAGGCTGCATGTATAATTCCCACAAGAGAAAGGGAATGGGATGTTGATGACCTTCTTCAACGTGAAGAAGGTGTGTAGATCTAGGATCTGCCTGCAAAACTCTAAAAGAATAATTTTGTCCCCGCAGTAATAGGGAAGAAGATAGGGCTTCCCATTGAAGCTTGTCACCCTAATGTAGGTGTGATGTCAGAACAAAATAAAATACTGGCCGTAGGAGCTGACCAAAGTCATCGCTACCTATGATAATCTGTACCCAGAATCTCAGGTAAGGGTTAAGATATTGTGGTAAATGAACACGTCATTTACCTGGTAGAAGTTCAAGAAACTAAGCTCCCACTGTAGTTAGGGATAATGATCCCATGGTGTGACCTGCCCTAGCCCATTCTCAAGTTCCCCAGCTGTTCCCAAACATGGAAAAGTTGGTCTTTGCTATTTTAATGCCCAAAACACATACGATGTCATGTAAAATTGGGAATTATAGATAACTATCTTCATTTGCATATCCACATGATTAGCTATGATAGCTTCCCAATTGAAGGTCCAGTTGTGGGTTGTGAAGTAGTATAGAAAATAGTACATCCACACCAAGATTTCCTAGGCATGGGGCCATCTGAAGATCCTACATAGAAAGATTATACCCACCTAGATAGGCTCTTTGAAATCCCCTTGGGGAATTTCCAACTTCATTCTTTTCTGGTCTCGCTTGGGAGACTTCAGCCACTGACTATTTAGGTGTTACCAGGAAATGCCTTTGGCCTTGCCAAATTCCTTCAATGATTTGGCCCTGGTGATGATGGCAGACCCTTTGAACTAAGGAATCCCCAATCTGAAAGCAAAATTTGGAGCGTCCAAGGTGACGATTGTGGTGGGGTATTGTAGCGGCCAGGGATCTGAAAGTATAACTATGTGAGTAGGTGCATTGTATAGTATTTCTAGTTGCTTTATTAATTCTAGTGACTGCACTGAACATGGAAAGTTTGTAGCATTTATGATGTTGGAGGCGGCCAAGAAAGTGGCCATTTTGTCTCCTTTGGCCTTTAACCTGTAAATGGCTTGGATCAGACCTTGCAATTCGGCCCAAGTTGTGGGGTCCATATCTATTATTTCCTAGACTTTGGAGTCCATGTTGGGCCCCACAATATCTCCATCCTTTGGATATTTGGAGGTTAGGGGCAGCTTCACTAGCATTCTTTCTATCTTTGTCTTTGTAGCTGCCTAGGTGGAAGTGGTAGGTAGTTCTAGACTATCAGGAGGGGCAATAATGTCAGACATCTTCGATCAATCTATCTACAACCTGCAAGACCGGAGAACCGTCAAGACATATAAAAATAAGTTACAACTCTGTAAGATTCTTCAGCAACCTGCACTTGTCAAACAAGTGTTAGTATATACATCAAAAGATTCAGGGTTTCTAGAATGAACATGACTTAGCATTCTGGAGCATGTTAACAAGGTGGTAGGAAGAAGCGGAAGACAAGGTCTTGCTAGAGGTCTGGAGTCTAGACAAACTAGTCATTGCTAATGTGACTGGCAATAAGCCATACTTTGGTCGATGTGTGTTGGCACGTGGTAGGATGACAAGTAGCATTAAGAAATTTATGGCAACATGTGGGCTAACATAGGGGAATTAAATTCTAGATAGGACATGGTTTGAATGCCCAGTCATGGGAAATTAATCCTGCCATTAAGGTGATGAGACGGAGGAGATAGAAAGCCGCCATGGCTCGAACTAGCGAGGTGCCGAGTTCGAACCGTGGCAACTCCATCTCGATGAGCTCAGCCTCATGAAGCAAAAATGTATGATAGAGCGTGAGGAACTCATGAGCTTAGAGGGATATATAGAATATATACATAAAGACTACAGGAGGGCTGAGAGCCAAAGCATATATACATGCGATATACAAAAATATACATCATTTATAGATTTTTACACAGATATAAACAATATTAACACATGCATAGAAGCTATCCTAAGATGATATAAAAAATGTACACTAATCTATAGCTACGCAGAGGGTGGACAACCCTCTACTAGAGCCAACCCACCAACGGGTGGCAAACTAGAAGCAGAAAATGCGAAAAACATAACCACAAGCTAGAACAAAATAGAACCAAAAACCAAAACCAAAAGAATGAAGGTAGGAACCAGAGGACCTACATGGGAATCTAAAGAATAGCAAGGAGAGAAGGCACTATGACCACTCTACAACAGCTTCAACCTTCAGGGATCACAAACAGTCACCAAAAATCAACTCATAATTATCCACTAAGCTCAGAGTAATTCACACTCAATCACACTTCAAATCACTAAGGAATCACTCTAAAATCTCTAAGTTTTTTAATCATGGTAACTGTGAAAGTGACATGTAATTTTGATTTATACCCAAGGTAAAAATCAAGTTACCTTCTTTCCCACAAACTCCAGAACAGGCAGACTTTCAGACTTTGGGCCCAGGGATTTCGTGCGACCATACCTCTTCGTGAGGAAGAGACATCATGGTGGGGAATCTTGGAGTTCTGAATTTGGCTCTAGAAAAGAAACAACCAACTCTGGGACTGGGTCCCAGAGACACGAAAGACAAAAGAAAAAGAAAAAAAAACTCACAGGAGGGAAAACCCGGAGAAGAAAACAACAAAAACCAAAACCAAAAGAAAGAAACAAGGAAAAAAAAGGCAAGAGCCAAAGAGAAAAAGGGGACCCAAAATTTTTCACACAAAATGTAGGGACGGGTATGTAGGGCATAACATGATGAAGATGAAGATAAAATGGTTTACATTGCTATTAAGGATGAGTCAAATAGTGAATACAATGAAAATAGAACACTATATTCTCATATTAGAAAGAATTACACCTAGATAATTGATAGTGGTTGTTCTCACCACATGACTGGTGATAAAAACAAATTTGAACATCTTAAACACTATGATGGTGGTAGTGTTAGTTTTGGGAATGATGAACCCTTCTATGTAAAAGGTAAAGGTTGTATTTCTCTTACTGAAGGAATCAAATGTGCTAATTCTTATTAGGTTGAAGGAATAAGGCGTAATCTACTAAGTGTGCCACAGCTGAATAACATTGGTTTCAAGGTAGAACTCATGAATGGTAAGGCCAAGCTCCTGGATGGTAGAGGAAACCTAGTTGGAACTGACAGGAAAACAAAAGGTAATCTATTTTATCTTTATCTCAATGAAAGTTCATGTTTTATTACACAAGTAGAAGAAAGCTGGTTATGGTATAAAAGGTTGTGACATGCAAAATTTGACAACCTGATCAACATAAGTAAGAATAAAAGAGTAAGAGGTATTCTTGTTCTGAAGAAACCTAAACTACCAATATGCAAACAATGTCAAATTGGGAAGATGGGAAAAACAAGCTTCAAGAGAAATAACTACAATACAAAAGAAGTCTTGGAATTGGTACATACTAACCTATGTGGGCCAACTGGAACAACAAGTTACACGGTTGAGAAGTACTTCATTCTATTTTTTGATGATCATTCCAGAATGATGAGTGTTATGTTTCTCAAAGAAAAATCAGAAGCCTTTCAGACGTTCAAATGTTACCTAGCCAGAGTAGAGAAAGAAATAGGAAAGAAACTTAAAGACTTAGGATTTGATAGAGGAGGAGAATTCATTTCTAATTAATTCAATGAGTTATGCAATGAAAGAGGAATCAAAAGATAGGTATCTACCCTAGGTACACCACAATAGAATGGTATAGAAAAAATAAGGAATAGATCCATTATGGATTGTGCAAGAACCTTGATGATTGAGAAGGATGTTGCTACCAAATACTAGAAGGAAGCCATTAGCACTACAATTCACACCTTGAACTGAGTTCAACTAAAGAAAGGTACTGAGAAGACACCTTTTGAATTATGGTACAACTATAAACCTAATGTTTATTATTTCAAAGTATTTGGAAGTAGATGCTACATCTTGAAGGAATCAAGAAATGGAAAATTTTATGTAAAAGTGATGAAGGTATATTCCTAGGCTACTCCAACAAAAGCAAAGCATATAAATGTTTAAATATTAATACTCATAAAGTCATATAAAGTGTGCATGTAAAGGTTGATGAGTTTGCAGAGAAAAATGAAGAACAAAGCAGTAAAGAGCTTGAAGACTATAACAACTTTGTGTATTATGAGCCTGATACTATACCTAAGACACATGAAATGGTGCTTGGATAGCAAGCATGTCAACCACTGAATTCATCTGCACAAACCTTGTTGCATCCTGTGCAACCAGTGATGCTAACTAAAGAAACTGAGTCACAAACAGAGGGAACCAAGTCTCAAACTGAAGAAACCAAGTCATAGATAGAGGCGCTCGAGTCACAGACAGGGGTACCTGAGTCATAGACAAATACACCCAAGTTTCAGACAGTGGAACCCGAGCATTAGACAGAAGACCAGGAAAAAATATTTGATCATGTTGAACATAGTGGAGAAATTCCAAAATCAAGGAGGAAGGATCTTGTACTTTCTAAATAAGTTAGAATGCATCATGCACCTGACAAGTAATTGGAGATAAGACACAAGGTGTAATGAAAAGGATCAAGATAAAACGTACATGTTTACTCAGTGAAATTGAACCTAGAATTGTTAAAGATGCATTGAATGATGAGAAGTGGATTGAAGGAATGAATGAAGAGATTAAGCATATAGAAAAGAACAAAACGTGGACTCTTGTACCTAGACCAAAAGGCAAGAACGTAATTGGTACTAAGTGGGTTTTTAGAAACAAGATGAATGAGAAAGGTGAAGTTTCCAGAAACAAAGCCAGATTAGTATTTAAAGGATATGCTCAAGAAGAGGGTATTGACTATGGAGAAACTTTTTCTCCTATTGCAAGACTTAAAGGAGTCAGAACTCTTCCACATAAAAGATTCAAGGTATATCAAATGGATGTAAAATATGCATTCTTGAATGGAATTCTTGAAGAGAAAGTCTACATTGAGAAACCTAAAGGTTTTCTAGACCCTAACAAAAGGAATATGGTTTGGAAATTGCACAAAGCATTGTATTGATAGAAGCAAGCTCCGAGACCCTAGTATTGATGAAAGACTGCATGGTTCCTTAATAAGTATTGGATTTCAAAGAACTAATGACAATAGTAGCTTGTACATCAAAGAAGGACCTCAGAACAAGATACTATTAGTAGAAATATTTTTTGATGACATATTGTTCACTGGACATGATGACTTATGCAGGGCATTCTTAGAAGCTATGAGTAAGGAATTTGAGATGTCTATTTTTGGTGAAATAAAATTATTTTTTGGCTTACAAGTTTATTAGATGAAGGATGGTATCTACATTACTCAGTCTAAATACATAAAAGAGATACTAAAGAAATTTGGGATGAAATACTCTAGACTAGTTAGAACACCTATGCCTACTAGACATAAGTTATCTAAGGATGATGATTCAAAGGAGGTAAATTAGACTACATACAGATCCATGATTGGAAAAATTCAATATGTTTTTCACACTAGACCTAATATTGCATTAGCAGTCGGTATTGTTTCAAGGTTTTCCGCTAATCCTAGAGAGAATCATTTGATGTCTATCAAAAGGATTTTGAGATATATTAAGGGTACTGAAGAATATGGATTATGGTATAAGAAAGGAAGAAACTTTGATTTGAATATTTTTACTGATGTTGATTGGGCAGGAAGTGTCGATGACAGAAAGAGCACAATTGGTGGAGCACTATTTCTTGGAAAGAGGTTAGTCTCCTGGAAAAGCAAGAAATATAACTAAATTTCTCAATCTACAGTAGAAGTAGAATATGTTGCTAGAGCAGTGAATTGTTCAAACATCATATGGTTCAAACAACTGTTGTCAGGTATGAAGGTGGGTATCATAGAACCTATCATTATCTGTTGTGACAAAACCAGTGCTATTATCATTTCAAAGAACCCTGTGATGCATACCAAGAGCAAACATATTGCAATAAAATATCATTTCTTAAGGGGATTGGTTCATAACAAAGAAGTAAGATTGGAATATGTGAATACCAAAGAACAAATCGCAGATATATTCACAAAATTGCTACCTAAGGATGCATTTTTTTATCTTAGAGGAAAGCTAGGGGTAATTACCCTAACTGAGGCTCACTAAAACACAATTTAGTGATGCATCAAATGAGCTACATAACAGACCTAACATGTTGATGCATATATTTAGAGCTTATTACATATGAATCAGTGCAGATAAGTACATTACAATTTCATTAGATACAACAGTTGGTTTCTTTGGCATTGGTTGTCAAAGAGGGAGAGATTAATGTATGTTATAAGATATCATGATGGAAGGAGAGATTACCATATGATCAGTGAAAGAGGGTGAGATTACTGATGCATAGATTGATGGAAGAGGGAGAACTTTATCAGAGAGAAAGA
This sequence comes from Thuja plicata, assembly GCA_018584345.1. Classification (NCBI taxonomy): domain Eukaryota; kingdom Viridiplantae; phylum Streptophyta; class Pinopsida; order Cupressales; family Cupressaceae; genus Thuja; species Thuja plicata. The sequence goes on along the minus strand of MU217399.1, from coordinate 526,885 downwards.
TTAATGTAAGAGGGAGAAATTTGTATTTCAGTGTTTAAGGGAGCTTTGGATGTGAATTAGAATGACGTTAAATCCATTAATAAAATTGGATGAGAATCAGAATGAATTTAAGGACATTAACTATATTTCATTCTTATGTCTATCATTCTATAATTCTTTGTATTATGAAATGTTGTGTTGCCATCAATGCAAAAGAGGGAGATTGTTGATGACAATTATTCAATTGTATATTGTCATTGATGTTTACACAAGTATAGTGATGTTTACACAAATGTATAATCCTATCTGAGCACAGTCATTGTTTACCGAGCTCTATCAGGCATTGAAGATGACCAAAGTGTTCTTTTAGTTCTAACCAAGTTCACTCAGGCATTACAGTGTTTGTTGGGCGTTGATGGATTTTAGTATTGACCAAGTAGAACAGTTAGTGTCAGCCAACTAATAGTGGATTATATTTTATGGATATTAGTTATATGTAGCAGACAAACATAAGTTTTATTATTTATTTGGAAGGATATTGAGGCTGACTTGACAAGGCTTAACATATATATGTAAGGTCAATTTTGGATTGATAATTGAGAGATTGTGTGAGATAATTATGAAGTATGATATGAAGAGTGAAGGCGAAATCAGATGTGATTCTGATTGAAGATAGAATATAGATGACTACAATAGAATAATTGATTAGTGAGGATAAAGAACTTAATCTAGAACAGAGATCTAAATCAACAAGGATAGTTGCTTATCAAAACTGGTCAATCCATTTTTACTCTCTAACAATTGTAACAGTGATAAAATCTCTTAACAAAGTAGACTTAACAGTCTTTTTTAAATCCTCTAACAAGGTAACATTTCTTTATTGAAGCATTTGAAGACCTCTCACAAGGCCACTCCTTATAGGGTGATTAAATCCTCTAACCAAGTCACACCTAACAGTGTGTTATTGTAACCTTTAACAAGGTTGGCTCCTAATAGGGCACACTTCAAAAAAGTGAAAAACAGTGACTAGTTGCTATTGGTGGTTTTTACCATATTGGGTTTCCATGTTAAATCTTGGTGTTATAATTGTATATCTCATTTTATTTATGGTTTATGTTTCTACAATTAATTACTAAAGATAATAATAGTTAATATCTTAAGATTTTCTATGTTACCCGAGTGACAGTGAAATATCTATGTTAACCGAGCAACGGTGACTGATTTTTTTAAGACATCTAAAGGACTTGGATTTGTTTTTGTGGTAATTGATTCACCCCTCCTCTCCCAGTTACTCAACTCATTTCAAAAAGTGTCTTCATAAATTCTAAAAATTCCTCTACTTCTACACTTCTTTTCTCTTCTCCAAAAATATCTCTCAAATCTGATATACCTATTAGTTGTGTGCCATGAACAATCTCAAAAGGTGTATTTCCAGTGCTTCTATTCACTCAACTATTGTATGCAAATTCTTCTTATGCCAACATCAAATCCCAATTTCTTGGTGTGTCTCCAACTAAGCATCTCAACAAATTACCCAAACTTTGGTTTACAACCTCTATTTTTCCATCAGTCTATGGATGAAATGTAGAACTAAAATTTAACTCAGTATCCAACTTCTTCCAAAGTGTTTTCAAAAAATAGCTTATAAATTTACTGTCTCAGTTAGAGATGATTCTCCTTGGTAATTTTGTCCAGAATTTGCTTCACAACTCGACAACGCTAGTGCATTCTCAGGCATACCACCTAGGGTTTTTCTAATCAAGGTGTACGAGCCTACATCCACTACAATGTTGCAGAAACTGGAGATCTGGAAGTTGAGGATCACTAAGGATGTTATATACACAGTGATCAGTTATCCAGTAATCGACAAGGAAAAAGCACTCAAACACCCTCCCTACTCTGACATGAAAAGTTGACAGGTGCAGTATGGGATTGCAGAGGATAAAAGGTAAATTCCATCACCAATCTAGAACTGAATTTCAGTGCATATGTATTGGGATAGAAGATATTTCAAGCCAACTGGTCAAACAACATTGCAAGTGGATTTGTTGACACTGCCCATAAGATTGTGAAGAAGGGCCTACAACTAGATCTATCCAAGCTTCTGTTGAAACAATTAGAGGAGAACATGAGGACAATTAGGTCAGCAAGTTCTAATTCATGTAAGTTCGGTTCACTCCTCATGTGCATATTTTTATACTTTCAATACTTCTTCCCATTTGTCGGTAATGTCAATTGGGACACAACCAGACCAGTGACAATTCAGATCAGTGAATTTATTAAGTCACTAAGGGACAAATTTACATCAATCATGGATGAATATTTCACTAGATTCAAGGACATAATGTAGAAAAGGATGAGGATACCAGAACAAATGGTGGATCAATTTAAAGATGATATTTGTTTCATGGTGGACATCAACATAACTTTGACCAAACCAGCTGTACTAAGGACAACATGGTTAGCACCACTTGACTATGAGATAAACATAGATCAAGCCACAAATGATATTGAATCATTATTGAATGAAACACTAGATAAATAATTACCAAGGTTTGGCACCTATGAAGAAGCTAAGGAAAGAATAAAAACATGCTTAGTTGTTAAAAAGATAGACAGATAAAAGACCAAAATGGTAAAGACACTTGAAAAGAAGTTGTCAGTAAATGAAGAAGAAACAAAACAAATAGAAGACACCTATTGATAGTCATCCATGAGTGAAGGTGAACAATTGAGTGACTCTAAATCAATAGTGTCTGATGCACCGCCCCCAAAGAATCCAAGAACAATTGTTGCATCAGGAGAAAGGAGTCAAACTACAAAAGAAGACTCACCACCAGTTAAGAATGGACAAGTGAGGACTTATAAAAGAAAGCCTCAAACTGGGAAAAATTCATAACCAAAGAGGAGAAGGAGATTAATCCAAAATAAGGAAGATAAGGAAGACACTGAACCAGAAGAACAACCTATAAAGAACAAAGTTCCTACCACAATTGATGGGATTGTTGCATTAATCATTAGGCCAGGTACAATATCTGAGCCTAAGGTTAGACAATGGTTAACTCTGAATCTTGAGGATCAAAATAAGATAGAAGAATCCATCATCCAGGAAATGTATATATTCAAATATATACCTATACAGTTTGATAATATGATGCCACAAGAACTTCTAGATAGATTATCAGCAAGGTGGACATATGCACTGAAATCTAAAAAAGAGATAAGGGAAATATCCCTTGTTTCAATTATGCCACCCGAGTCAAAGATGGAAGAAATTGATGAAATGATGAAGTTGCACTCAAAGAAGTTCTCAGAAAAATTGAGATCCTAAAAAGTACTAGAGGGAAGCTTAATAGAGCTTGAAAAAGAAAGTAATGATACTTGGAGAAAATTACTCCATCCACCTAAAGAGGATTCAAGCCTTGAGAGACTATTATCACTTACTGAGAAGCCTCACAATGAAGAAAAAGAGGAAACATTAAGCCCAAAGCACATTATTATAAATGATAATGAGGATGTCACTTTATTTGAATTGAACACAAATGATAGTAAAGTAATGGATGACATACCTCAGATTTTCCAGTCATTAAAGGACACAACAGATGTCACAATCTAAGATGTGACAATAATAGATATCACTAGAGATCCTGCCGATGAGGTAGAGGCAGATGAAGATATCACTAGTGTCACCAAGAAAACCAAGGAATAGGACACATCAAAGGACTTTGCATAGGTTAATACACCAAGACAAATGCCATTATTGATAAAATCTATCAATATCATCTCAGAAAAGGATAAGTCACTCGACCATGATGCAAGCATACCCAAGGATAAAGGTGAAGAGGAGCAGAAAATCACAAATGAAGAATAGTAAGAAATAGATGGAGAGAAGAAAGATAAAGGTGAAGAAGAGAAGCAAGGTGATGCCACTCCAAAGGATACTGAAGGAGAAGTTGTAGATAAAGCTAAGGTTGATTTGGAGATGTCTACATCCAACCGATAGGTGAATACTGAGCAACAGGATAAAGGAACAACACCTCCAAAGCCTTCATCAAGTACATCAAACCAAGAAAAGGAACTTTCTATGGTATTGCATACAAGTGCCTCCACAACACTTTCAAAGAAGAAGAAGAAAAGGAATAATAATCTAGTTACATTGGATGAGATAATAGAAATACCTACTTGTGATCCGAGGACATTAGATCTAGAATCACTCACAAAGTATGTAGAACTTTGTAAAAGGAAAGTTGTCCAAGATAAGCTCAAAAAGGAGACAAAAGGACACTCAGGTACTAGAAATAACAAAGGATATAATTTTGCAGATTGTACCTGAGACCAACATTGATCAAAATTCTCCTATACTTGATCAATTAGCACTTCTTACTGAAGTTATCACATCACAGAATGTGGATTTAGAGAAGGAAATAGAAGAACATGTAGAGAAGAAGTAACAATACAAATTGATAGAGAAAATCAGCCAAGAAGTGGCAGAGAACAAGGTAAATCTATCTGAACTGGTAAATACATTAGAACCAATCATTTCAGAAGTTATAGCCTTAGTTCAGAATTTATGCACAATAGAGAAATTCACTAAGGAGAATAGTGAAAAGATTGCAAAGATAGATGCAGATCTTAATGCTAGTGCACAAGGTCTTAAAAATGCTAAAAATGCATTTAATTTGCATTATGATAAGATTATTGATCTCTATCATAACATAATTAGTTCTTCATGATCTCTAAAGTGATTCTTTCATGCATATCATATATGCTTTTTTAATAGATATTATTGGGGTGGCAATAAATGTTCTTGCCGATGTCATATGTTGTTGCAGTAATGTGAGATTTGGTAGAAGTAGAGCTTGGAGCTTGGTTAGCTCATGTCTGAATTTGGATTCTACCTCTAAAATCTCTTAACAAAGTAGACCTTAACCAGTCTAAACATGTTACTCCTAATAGGGTAAGATCATCAGAAGTGATCAAACTTGTAAGCCTTAACTGGCCCCTTCCATTCTGCAGATAGTGAAGTTTTGTGGGTTTCATCCCCACCACAGTTTTTACCTTCTAACAGGGGTTTTCTGCATTACCAAATCTTGTGTCATGTATCATTACATTTCATGAATGTTTCTATGAATGTTTACATGAAAATTGATTTTATGATTTGATATTACATACACAAAGATAAAATAGCACATATGGTCGGTAATGCAAGGAATTGATTACTAAAGGATTAAGGTTAATTGATAAAAAAATTTAAGGGTACTGATTTACCCCTCCCATCTTAGTATAAACCATTCCATTATTCCAACACCTCCATTCCCTCTCTTCTCTCCCCTTCTAGTTTTCTCTCTCCCTCTACCCCCCATCTACTCTCATCTAACCTATACCAATCTTTCTCTCCCTTTTTATTCCTCCCTCCTTATCTCCCTTCTCTCTATTTGTCCCTCCCACTCTTCCTCCCAATCCCCCTGCTTATATTTCTGCATTTACCTCATTTTTGCATTCTCTTCAAATATATTTCTATCTCTCTAATTATATTTGTTTGTTCCACTACCTCTCTACCTCTCCCCCCCTCCATGTATGTTCCTCCTTATACTTCTAAACCTTTATCACTCTATCTCATTATCTATATTTCTATTTGTATTTTCCTCTTCTCTTTCCATTATATATCTTCCTCTATGTTAGGGTTCAATTTGTTTTAGTGTAAGGTCAGAGTAAAATTTGGGTAAGGGTTAGTGTTTAATTTAGGTTTTATGTTCAATTAGGTTTATAATTAGGGTTGAACTTACTTTAAGGTTATGATCATAATTCAGTTTGGTTTACTTTTAGGGTTTATTTTTATTGTATTGTTAGGGAACTAAGTTTGAGTTTTTAGTATTATGGGTAGGGTTTAATTTGGTTGGGTATTTGGATTTTATTTTATTTAGTATCAAGTTTAAGATTCAATTTGGTTTATTTTAGTATGAAGATTAATAATTTATTTGAAGGTTAGAATTGCATTACGTTCAAAGTTAAGGTTGGTTCTTATTTAAGCTTATGGACTAAGGCCAGAGTTTAATTATATTTAAGATTATGTTTCAAGAGGGTTAGAATTGTATTTGACTCTCTCTCTCTCTCTCTCTCTCTCTCTCTCTAGGGTTACTATTTTAGGATTATTGTTAAGGAACTAAGTTTCAAGTTTTTAAGTGTTAGGGGTGGGGTTTAATTTGGTTTGGGGTTTGGAGCTAGCTTTGTCTATTATTAGATTTAGGATTCACTTTGGTTTATTTTTAGTTATCGGATTAATATTTTTTTTAAAATAATATAATTACATTAGGTTGAAAGTTAAGGTTGGTATTGATTTAAGCTTATGGATTGAGGTTTGAGTTCAATAATGTTTTAGGTTATGTTTTAAAAGGGTTAGGATTTGATTTGATTATGTCCTTTCAATTTGTTTGGGTTAAAAGAACAACACAAATTTGACAATTGTTAGGTTTAATTTCTTATATTGTTTGATTTGGCTTATGGTTAGGCTTCAATTTACTCTAATGTTCAAATATGATTTGTGTTAGGGTTAAATTTTTTCTAGTGGACAAGGTCGGGGTAAATTTTGGGTTAGGGTTACTGTTTAATTTGGTTTGATGTTCAATTCATTTTATGATTACTTTTGAAATTTCTTTAGGTGTTTAATGTTACAATTTGTTTCTGTTTAGGTTTACGGTTTATTTTTTTTTATTGTCAGGGAACTAAGTTTCAAGTTTGTGAGAGTTAGGGGTGGGGTTTAATTTGGTTTGAGGTTTGGATTTAGCTTTGTCTAATATTAGGTTTAAGATTCATTTGGGTTTATTTTTTATTTATAGGAATAATATTTTTCTTTAAAGATTATAATAAAATTAGGTCCAAAGTTAAGGTTGGTATTCATTTAAGCTTATTGAGTGAGGTTTGAGTTCAATAATGTTTAAGGTTATGTTTAAAAGGGTTAGTATTTTATTTGATTCTATGTAATTTTGATTTTTTTTTATATTTTTTAACTTACTTTAGGGATTTGATGTTAAAATTCATTCCAATATATGTTAAGGGTTTTTTTTATTGTTAGGGAACTAAGTTTCAAGTTTTTAAGGGTTAGGGGTGGGGTTTAATTTGGTTTTGGGTCTAGATTTAGCTTAATCTACTATTAGGTTTCAGATTCATTTTGTTTTATTTTTAATTATAAGATTAATACTTTTGTTTAAATATTATAATTACATTAGGTTCAAAGTTGAGGTTAGTATACATTTAAGCTAGTGGGGTGAGGTTTGAGCTCAATAATGTTTAAGGTTATGTTTTAAAAGGGTTAGGATTTGATTTGATTCTATGTCTTGTTGATTTGTTTGGATTAAAAAAATACATGAATTTGAGAATTGCTATGTTTAATTTCTTATATTGTTTGATTAGGCTTAGGATTAGGATTCAATTTACTTGAGTGTTCAAATATTATTTGTCTTAGAGTTAAATTTGTTCTTGATGAACTATAACTGATTGAATGTTTGAAGATGATAAGTTGATGATCACTGAGCTACAAAAGTGAATGCAAGACATTAAATTAGTTAATGTATTTTATTGTCATTGATGTCAACTTGATATAGTCTGATTGTTCATACACATACTGGTCATAACATTGAAGATCTGAAGAGACAAAGTTTATGTGGTTGGTAAAACTTAAAAGGTTTGTATACACCGAGTGACAGTGAACACTGAGAAGTACACAGTGTATGCCGAGCACCGCAGTATCCAAGAAAGAGATAATTACCAAGCATAACTGAATTCAACGACCGAGCTAACTAAATTTGATGACTGATCAAAACTGAAATTAACAAATGACAAAATTTCTTAGCTGGTAGAGATATATTTAGGGATTGACTAATTGATTTATTTATTATCAATGATCAGTCAAACTAAAGCAAGAAGGAGATTTAAAGCACATTTTATTGACAAGTTATCATGGAGAGATATACAGAATAAAACTAAACTAGAGATTTATGGGATAAAGATAGCATAGCGATATTTACGAATCAAGAAGAAATCTACAAAAAAAATAAGGAGATTGAGCGGCTAATCATGTCTATATAAAAAGACAAGGGATTAATTATCAAAAGAGGAATGTTGAGTATATTCTGGTGAAGATAGAATTTTTCATCCAGATCTGATCATACAGGCTGAAGAACAAAGCCAATGAATTCTACAGACATTGAGCAATAGAGGACAAATCATTCACCGAGTAGAATAAAGAAAGAGAGTAAAAGAAATGAAGTGTACATTGATCAGAGAGGTATTATTGGACTAACAATAGATCTGAATATTTTCAAGATAAAGTTGTATTTTGAACAGATCATATATTGTATCAGTTTAACCATTGATTCAGAAAATCTCTTAACCGAGTGGGATTTAACAGTCCTTATTGTATTGAGATACTCAAGAGTATCAAAAGGTTTTCTTGTTGACAACATAGTGAATGCTAGGTAAAAAGACAAACTATTACTTTTTAATCCTCTAACAAGGTTGCACTTAACAATGTGTATTGTAACCTTTAACAGGGTTGGCTCTTCGCCAAGCTCACTTCATAAGAGTGAAAATATTTTGGGTTACCAGTCGCAGGTGGTTTTTCTCAATATTGGGTTTCACATTAAAATCTATGTGTCAAATGTGTATTTATTTCATTGCATTGATATTTTGTTTTACACATTATTGAAACTGGATTGGTCAGTAAAAACTAAGTTTATTTTCTACTACTCGGTAAAGTCTAGAAAAGATAAAATAGTATATCTTATCGAGCAGTTTTTATTTGTTAAAATTACTTATGGTATACATCTTGATGGACTGAAAGATAACTGAGGGTATTATATTTGAGATATAAGTTTTTTCTTTGATTTTTGAAATTATTTTTAAGGCCACTGATTCAGACCCCCCCCNTCCCCCCCCCCCCCCCCCCCCCCTCTTAGTTATTCTAACAATTGGTATCAAAGCTTTGGTGCTTGGAAGAAAAGTTTAAAGAGACTTAAGCTAAAGATCACAAGATGATTAAAAGGGATGTGCCTAAGTTGAACAAGGACAAATTTGCATCATGGAAATGAAGGATAATAATTCATCTATCTGGTATTGGAAATGATGTTACACGACACTTGGATACTAAATATGTTGCACCTACTGGACCTCTTACTGATGATCAATTGAGAGAAAAACATGAACACAATTCTATGATGATAGAAATTGCTTCTTCACTAACCAATGTTGAATTTCAAGATGTGAAATCTTACACCTCTACAAATAAAATGTGGGACAAAATCAAGCTAGTACATGAATGAGATTCCAATGTGTTGAGAGATAAAGTTGAAAGCCTAAGAGGAAAGTTTTATGATCTGAGAATGAAAGAAGGAGAGAACACCACTTAGTACAGTGACAGAATCAAAGAAGTTTTTAATGCTATCCATGGAGTAGGAGGAGTACTTGATGAAGGAACCATTGTAAGTAAAATTTTTAGAACCTTACTACATGTTTATGCTATTAGAGTATCTCCAATTCAAGAAATGAGAGCAGTAGCTAGTAATAATGTTACTCTTGATATTTTTATTGGTAGACTTATTTCATTTGAGATGAACAACTATGACAACAATTTCTAAACTACTATTGAGTCTCCATTCAAGTCTTCTCTGAAAATAAGAAAATCTAGTAACAAACACACTATGAGAAATGATACTAATAGTGATAGTGATGAGCAATAACTTGTTGAACTTGAAGTACTAATGGCTAGGAGATTACATGGAGGTAAAGGAATATATAAAGGTAAATTACCATTGGTCTATTTTAATTGAAAAGAAATTGGACATTTTGCTGCTAGATGCCCTAACAAGAGAAAGGATGAATGAAACAATGACAGATCTTATGGAAAGAAGTATGACAGAAGTGATGACCGAGACTATAAAAGCAACCAGGACTCTGATAGAAGAGATAACCGAGATTACAAGGACAAAGGCAAGAATGCTTGTTACCTGGTTGAGAACAAAGCTAAAAATTATGATACTAATTTTGATGAAGATATTGAGGTAGTATTTTTTGCTATGAAGGATGATTCAGACGAAGAAGAAAGGTATGTTGAAATAGATCTCATATCTAAAGTTAGAAAAAATGATGTCTGGATTATTGATAGTAGATGTACTCATCACATGAATAGAGATAAATAAAATTTTGAAAATTTTAAATATTATAATGGTGGATCAGTTAGGATGGGTAATCCAGTTGAAGAAAAAGGTACCATCATGTTGAATAATCTGATCAGATGTGAAAATGCATATTGGGTAAAAGGACTTAACTATAATATGTTAAGTGTTTCACAACTGAACAACATAGGACACCAAGTTGCATTTGAGAACAAAAAGACAATGATCTATAATGGAACAGGAAAGTTGATCGGTACTAGTGAACAAACAAAAGGTAATCTATTCTATCTTGATAATATTGAGACCACTTGTTTATTGGATAGAAATGAAGATGTTTGGTTGTGGCATAAAAAATTATGTCATGTGAATTTTGACAACATGGTTAAGATAAGTAAGAAAATAAAAGTGAGAGGCTTACCGAGTATTTCAAATCCTGACCATGTCATGTGAAAGAATTGTCAAATAGGAAAAATGACAAAGTCTAGTTTCAAGAGAAAAAGCTACATATCTAATGCTATTCTAGAGTTAGTCCATACTGACTTATGTGGACCAATTAGAAAAGAGGGCTATTATGGTGATAAATACTTTATTATATTTATTGATGACTATTCTAGGATGATGACTATCCTATTCTTAAAAAAGAAATAAAGAAAAAACAAAGAAAAAAAGAACTAAAATGTTTAAGATCAGATAGAGGAGGAGAATTTATTTATGATGAATTCACTAACTTTTGTAATGAGCATGGGATTACAAGATAGGTTTCTGCACTAAGGACACCACAACAAAATAGGATTGTTGAAAGGAGGAATAGATCAATTTTTTATTGTGGCATAACACTAATGATTGAAAACGGAATCACACAAACATTTTGGAGAGAAGTTGTATGTATTATTGTCTATACACTAAACTGATTTCAATTGAAGAACGACACAAATAAGACACCTTATGAGCTATGATATGGATACAAACCAAATGTGAGTTACTTTAGAATTTTTGGAAGTCAATGCTATATACTAAAAGATGATAGAAATGGTAAACTTGAATCTAAAATTGATGAAGGAATATTTATAGGATATTCTACTAAAAGTAAAGCTTATAAATGTCTGAACAAATCTTCTAACAAAATCATTGAGCGTACAAATGTTAAAGTGGATGAATTTGCTGAGAAAAATGATGAGGAAAGAAGGAAGGAACCTGAAGATTAAAAAATATTTGTCTACATTAAAGAAATGTACACCTTTCCCAAGTGACATAACAATACAACCGAGCAACAAAACAATGCAACCAAGCAATAGGATGCACACACCGAGAATCAAGAAAATGCTCACAATGTTGAACCGGGCAATGAAGAACAAAATGAAGATCAAAATGAAGAACAAAGATTTGAACCTGTACTTGCTAAATATGTTAGAAGACACCTTCCATAGGACCATATCATTGGAGACAAAAGAGTAGGAATGAGAACAAGAAGTAAGTCACGTAAAGGTAGATGTTTGATTTGTGATTTTGAGACTAAATCTGTTAATACTGCACTTGAGAAGTGAAACGAATGAAGAGATTTAATAGATTGAGAAGAATAAAACATGGACATTAGTACCTAGACCGAGTGACAAAAATGTCATTGGCACCAAATGGAATTTTAGAAACAAACTTAATGAGAATGGAGAAGTCACAAGGAACAAAGAAAGACTGGTATACGAAGGGTATGCACAAGAAGAAGCTATTGACTATGGAGAAACCTTTGCACCCATTTCTATACTAGAAGGAGTAAGAATTCTACTTGCTTATGCTGCTTTTAAAGGATTTAAAGTATACCAAATGGATGTTAAATCTGCATTTCTGAATGGAATACTAGAAGAGGAGGTATACATTGAATAACCTGGAGGGTTTTTGATCCTAACAAGAGGAACATGGTTTGTAAACTACACAAAGCCTTGTATGGATTGAAGCAAGCACCGAGAGCATGGTATGAAAGACTTCACTCTTATCTCATTAGTATTGGCTTTTTTAGAACAAGTGACAATAATAATTTGTATTTGAAAGGAGATACTGATGATAATATTTTGATTAATGAGATATTTGTTGATGATATCATATTTGGAGGTAATGATATGCTATGCAAGTCATTTGCTGATGAAATGAGAAAAGAATTTGAAATTTCAATGTTTGGAGAGATCAAATTTTTTATTGGTCTATAGATTCTACAACAAGATGAATGCATCTACATACCACAATCCAAATACATAAAATAAATTTTGAAGATATTCAAGATGGAGGAATCCAAACTAGTTGGAACGCCTATGGCAACCGAATGCAAATTGTAGACACCCAAAATTGACCAGGTGTCTTAGTATCATCAAAATCTACAAATCTCAGCAAATATCATCAAAATGCTTCAAAATGGATCAAAATCAATTAAATGGACATTTATTAAATCAAAGTGGATTAAATCAAATAAAATCAAGGGATTAATTAATCATAAAATCAAATAATTAAATTCAAGCCTAAAAGGATCAATCAAATTATGAAATTGATTTTAATCAATTAAGTGTATAGTTTAAATCAAAAATCAAAATGAACCTATTCCTACATGGATAAATTAATTAAATGATTGAATTAATAAATTCCTAATATCTTTTCAACACAAATACAAGAGCCAATGAGAATTGAAAACACACTTACACATGGATCACTCAAATTTTGCATCTCAACCTCTCATTTACCCTTTTAAATCTCATCCACTTATTTTGTCCCACCCTTTGAGGACAACATTGAAATTGTCCCCTTATTTGAAACCATTTGAGAGATCAAACTCAACCAAGGATTAACCCATGGTCAATTCACTCTACCCCCTACCCTTGGGATTTTACTATAAATATAAGTCATTTCTAAGCATAAAAGGATCCTAGAAAATTTGAATGCATAGCATCATCACTATAGGCAATTTGAGAGCAATTTGAGCAATAGTGAGAGCATTTAGTAGTAAATTGTGATATTTGAGAGCATATCATGAGCATTTGAATCTATTTTGTATCATCTTTGAGAAGATTGAGAGCTATATCATGCATTTTATTATCATTCTCTCATTCTAGGAAGGTCACTAGTAGAGATTAAGGCTGAGAGCTCTACTTGCAAATTCTAGTTAGAGAACCATGGAATGATATGGATGTTAAATGCAATTCTTTAGATTAAATGATTTATTTCTTTCTATAGAATTGTAGCTAATTGTCCTAATTTTATGAAGGTTTTTTAACTTACACACAAATGGCCCACTGTGGGGCTTTAGGCCTCATTTTCATCATTTTAATCAAGCTTTGTGTGTTTTTTATTTACTTTTATGTCTATTTTGCATAAAACAGGTGAAAAGATGTGTATGAGCAATCTGATGACGCCTATGAGAAGTCAAATAATGTGTGCAATTTTCACTCTATTTTTTTCTTATTTTTTGTGCCGCGTATGAGAGAAAGTGTGACGCGTAAGCTGATAAAGCATCGCCTGCAAGCTTTAAAGTGCCACTTGTGAACTATCAACTGCCACATGTGATCTATTATGTCTCGCATTTTCAACATTCTTTGACACCTGCAATGTTTACTTTACTGCCTGTGCATTTTTAAATGTCATGTATTAAAGTTTCAATTTCACTTTGAATGTTTTAAATAATGCTTGTTAACAGATAAATGTCGCGTATTAGCTGCTAAATTATGCTTAGTGATTTTTGTTATATTTTTTTGTTAAATCTCTAAATTATTTTTTCTAATTCTCTGTCTGTGTTTTTCCCGCAGATGAGCAAACACAGGAAAGTATAGAAACCAAAATTTTGAGTTACAAAGCCAAGCAAAGAGGTAAGAGCACAAATTAAAAATGATAAGAAAGTTCATTCTTCCAATATTTTAGAAAATTTAAAGGAAAAAGAACATTTATATGATCATTACATAAAAGTGTTTTTTGCTTACAAAAATAAATTCCCTACTCTTTAGTTTGATTTCTTGTTTTTTTGAGTTCTTAAAGTTGATTTCTTGCAAATTTGATCAAAAAGAGCTTAGAAGCATGTTGTCAAATTCATTTTAAGTTTGTCTTCACTTTGGTGGTTGTGTTGAATAACTTGTTGGAGGAGCCAGAGAGGGAAAGATCGCCACTAGGTGAGTAGTAAAAAGTAAAAAATCAATCAAAAATGTGCCTAGCCTTTGCTAGCTTCAAAAATGAGGTACTTATCTTAACAAGCTTGCATTGATTATATTGTGGCATTTCAATTGAATCTAGTCTAATAGGAAAAATCATATTATTTTCCAAATTGAACAAACATTAGGCATATGCTCTCCACTTTTCAAAGTGGATCAAAAATCCAAATGTGTGAGTTCAATTTGGTAGAAAGAAAGGGAAGGAATTAACCAAACATTTTCATTATAAGAACCTCCTTGTCAAGGGGTTGAAAAAGAACAAAAGCATGTTTGAGGTGTTTCGAATGAAGGAAGACAATAGGGATATTCTCTACACTCTTTGAGTGAATCAAACTCCCAAACTTGTTGGACTAAGTTCATTTTCCACTTTCCATGTATGCTAGATTAAAATAGAGGTTTAGAGGGCCTGCCTCCCAAGAATTCCTTTACGAAGGTGGTGAGAGGGAACAACCCAAAGTGGGAGACAATCTCTTTTTCCATGATATCATCTGAACCACTATAAATAAATGCACTTTACCTTAATCAAAAAGTGACTAAGTTGTGTGCAAGTCATCCTCACTTCCTCGAGTAGTCCTTCAGGATTGCGCAAAATCATACATTCGTGCATGTGGGAAGCCCACAAGGGGGTAAAGGAACTTGGCATGATTTAGAATGGAGGTGTTATTAAAACCCAGTTAAATAGTAAGCCTACCTTCTAGAGCCATTTTTAAAAGACACATTTGTTTGACTCTAGGTAGATTTCTTGGAAGAATTTCTTGTGATATACTTGTAAAAATGACCGAGAACATACACTTTTAGTGTTGTTTTAGGGTTATGATGCAAATTTGATGTGTGTGTTGAGTTTTTATTTCATTTTTGAACAATAATATTCTTTGATAGATTTGATCAAAGACATTAAACTTTTAAAACCTAAAAAAATTGAAAATTCAACTTTGATCGGTAAAGTGACACTTATGAGCAATTAAACGACACTTCCAAATAGTTTTGTGATGTGTAAGAAACTGAAATGATGCATGTCAGCTATCAAAAACCACATAAATCACTAGAAAGTGCCACCTGGAATCAATTCAATAATGCCTATCAACAGGCAAATGTCACGTACTCACTGCAGAGTGTTGCATAAAATAATTCTAGTCAATGCATGCTAACATTAAAGTGACGTGTACACAACAGGAAGTTATGCCTAGAAATAAAAAAGGTAAAATAATGGATATTTCTTGAGGGTTTGAAGACAAGAGACCTGCATTTTTCGATACCCTTTTGGATGTTTTACCTCTGTGTACTTCCAACTTGATCAAAATATGCCATTTTTGGACATTTTACAAAATCATCCAAGGATTGATCATTTTAAGAAAGATAAAATCCTAAGATCTTTATCTGGTTTTTGTTCATGTTGGTGTACGCCTCTCTCTCTGGTTTCCCATAGATTTCCAAGGGCAGGGTTAGTAGCAAAGGTTCACAATTGAATGCAAATTGAATACGCAATAACTACTAAACAAATAATAGAAACGTGAGAAATAAAATGTACAAACAAGAGAAAGGAAGACAAATGAATGCAAACCCTTCGATGCTTGAAGCTTCTATTGTTTCTCTCTACTCCTTCTGAAACACTGTTCTTGATGCTCAGTATTGGCGGGGTTGCATCTATGACTTGAGAAGCGTCGAGAATTTGACAATTGATATGTGTGTGTGATCGCAAGATGGCTTTGAATGCTGACAGAGTAATGGCGCTTGTAAGCTTGAAATCTTGGATCCTTCAAATGGTTATGAAGGGTTTATTATATAGGAATTGGTGATGAAATGAACGGTTGAGATCAATCCCAGAGATGGGAAGATGAACAGTTGAGATCAAAAGGAACAGGAGAGATCCACAGTAAACTCCACCTCTTTATTTGGTTAAGAGGAGATAGAGTTTAGTTAACTGAGGAGCTAATTATGAGTTACCTTTTTGAACTGAAAAGGTGGGTGAAGTTACCCATGTGGACTGGAGAGATGGGTGGAGTAACCCATGTGATCTAATTGGAGTTATCTCTTTGAAGATAA
>MU217399.1:442212-462840 GCA_018584345.1 Thuja plicata | reverse complement strand
TGTGTTATGTGTTATGAATGATTACATTTTCATGCTTGCAGTAGATTAGATGAATGAATGGCTAAAGAATATAAAAGTACAGAAATGTTTTAAAGTTTTAAGTGTTACTGATTCACCCCTCCCCTCTTAGTAACTCTGTTAATCCTGAATATTTCCAACAATTCTCTACAAATTTTACGATCTTAGATGTAAACAATGAGAATAACCAATCAATCCACCAATTTATAAAAAGTTTTTCTGCATTTAATGTTGTAAGTGCTTTTACTGAGACTTTCAAACTTTATTCAGAATGTAGTATAGACAATGAGTGAATGCATATTGCATTCTTTTTTTATCATTGACATGAATTCAAAGGCACATACTCAAAGATGAGTATACCAGCCACGCAGGGGTTCAAAGCTAAAATAGCTCCCCCTAAGACCATGAGGGTCAACTATCCAGAAGTAGAAGGTGCGTTCATTGAGGATGCATCTAATACCTTTTTCTCTTCATTATCTTTCTTTACTTCAACCCAAATTTTATCTAAATTATCTTTAGCTTGTACAAACTTAACTTCTCATGATTCTTCAAATAGAGACTTTTTAGGATTTTCTTGTCTTTATGTTCTTGACCTACAAAAATTTGAGATGCGTCTATCTTTTCCACATGAATGACAGATTATAGGAGGTCTGATGTTATTCTTCATCATGATACATTATTTAGCTATGTACCCATTGTAATTACATATCTAACATGTAATATTCTGCAAGTTTCTTTGATGTTGATTTCTCTAATTATATTGAGTTTGATTCCTTTGGTTTAGATGTGACTAATTTCTTTGATTTGTCCTGCAATGAATAGCCCCATGACCAAACTTGTTGCATGAGTAACAATAACCATTAAAAGGTTTTACTTCTTTAAAATCTCTTGCCAAGTGTCCATGTTTGTTACAAGCATAACAAGTTCTATTAACTTGCTTGAGTTCATCTTTAGGTGGTTTAGTTTTAGTCTCTGCAATGTTCTCCTCTTTCCTTGCTTCTATGGATGCTTCTTGTGCTTTCTTTGTTTCTTGTATTGAATTGATTTCAGTTTGAGCTATATTGTATCCCATACTAGTGGTATCACCTTTAAGTTTCTATACATAGAGATGTGATTGAATTATATCAGAACTTGTGTGTAATTTATCAATCTTGTCTTTTGGTCTTGATAATTCAGATTCAATCTTATTCTTGATGTTTTCCAATTCCAAAAAATTTCATATTGGCTTGCATGAGTTCTTCATCTAACTGTTTATTTTCTTTGCTCTTCTCTTCAATAGCTATTAGGTTATCAGTTAACTGATCATTCAATTCTTCTATCTTATCCTTTAAAGATAAGTTTTCTTCATTTAGTTTCTTGACCATTTTACCCAAATCATTTGTAGAGCAATCTTTCAAATCTTTTCTTATCTTTTTGATAAGCATTTGTGAGCCATCAACTTTTAGTTTAAGTTCCTCATTTTATTTCTCAGAACTATCTAGATCTTCAAGGGCTACTTCAAGATTCTTTTTTAGATGTTTTGTTTCTGCTGAATCCATGATCTCCTCAAGTTGTTAAAATTTCTTACAGAGGACCAGAGCTCTGATACCAATTGTTAGAAACACTGAGAGGGGGGGGGGGGGGGGGGGGGGGGGGTGAATCAGTGTTTAACTAATTATTCTATTTCAGCAATTTTAAACATAAATCAAATATATATCACTTGAAAGTTAACACAAGAACACATAACACATGATAGGATTATGGGGAAACCTTGATCAGAGGAAAACCCCGATAAGAATTAGTACCCACAAATATTTCACTAGTATAATGAACCTGTTAAAGTTCCTTTGCCCTGTTAGGAGCAGTCTTTACAATGACCTGGTTAAAGGCCTGACCCTGTTAGGAGTCTTTTACAAACAACCCTATTAGGGGTGAGGACTCACTGTCCAAGAGCTAACTGCTCAATGAGAAAGAAGGCTACAACCTTCTGAGAATAGATATGCACTATATCTAAAAGTGAACTACTGTATATGACACAGATGTCTGATCAGTTCTGATTATGCACTTATGTTCTAATCTTCTTTTAGGGCTCTATCTCATATTGACATCTTTATACCATTCTTCTATCTCTTCTCTTTATGTTTCTTCAACATTTTTAATATACCTTTACATTGCATATATATATATATATATATATATATATATATATATATATATATATATATGCCTAAGTAGACACGACTATAACCAAGACCTTAGTCAACCCAAAAACAACATTCACAACACTTCCAAACAAATTGGCTTAAGTGTGTTTACAATAATGTTTAATACATGATTACAAACTTATTACAATAGGCGCTTAACCTCTACACAAAAAAAGATTACACGCTAATCAAAAACCTAAAGTCGGCTTCATACTATGTATTCTAAACTGCTAGTGTACTTGTTCTTTTTGTAACTTGTCCATACTGACATTCTATACCATGCGTGTATAGGGTAAGAATAAAAACATATCATAGAGCTTATTTCTGAAGGTGCTTAGTCTAAATTGGTCGTACACACATGCACTGGTGCTCTGATCATCTGTGTATTCTTTTTTATGTCTTGTCTTCTATACTTAGTCAATTTTCACTACAAAGTTTGCTGTCAAAAATTCATATCACTTTTTTGCCATAATGAAAACACAAAATAAGTCATATACTCCCTGGGAGTCAACTTTCCAACAAAAATATCCTCAAAATATTGAAAAGATCAGTTGATAAGTCAGGAAGAGATTGGCATGTTCAGATTAATCCATGATTGTGGGCCTATAGAACTAGCATCCATACACCAACATGAGCTACACCATTTTCCTTGGTTTATGGGGCCGAAGTTGTTCTACCCTTAGAAGTTGAAATACCATCCTTACGAGTTTCACTACATGGATTAATCACAGATGAGGATTATAGGGTTGCCCAATTTCAACAATTGGAATTGTTGTAGGAACATCAAACACAAGCATATAATCATTTGAAAGTGCATCAGAATCAAATTTCAAGAAACTACAACAAGCACATCAAACCAAGATCCTTTCAAGTGGGAGACTTAGTGTTAAGATAAAACCCTAAAAATCAGGCAGATAGAAAAAAAAAATGAAAATGGGAAGCAAATTGGCTTGGTCCTTTTGTAATTATTTCTTCTTTTGGAACGGGAACATACAAACTAGCTGATTGTGAAGGGGATGAGTTGCAAGAACTCATTATTAGCATCCATTTAAAAAGGTTTCATACCTAATCAGATGAGAGAGAGAATCAGAGGAAAGAGTATCAGATGAGAGTATCTAATGAGTTAGCATCTTCTTTGTACATCAGAAAAAGTAAAAATCCTAAAATAGGAGAAAATATCAAAATACAAAAAAAATTAGAAAGATCAAAAAGCAAAAAACATTGGAAAAGCAAAAAAATCAGAAAAAGGATAAAATTGAGCATGAAGAAATCAAAAACATTGAAAAATAAAAAAATGTTATCTTGGTGAAAACCTAGCAAATAGGTGCCTTGATGATAAAAAAAAACAATAAAAAATTAAAAAATTTAAAAAAAATTTGAAAAGGAGAAAAGTGCCTTGGTTAAAACCTAGCAATAGGCACCTTGGTAGCAAAAAAAGCAAAAAAGAGAAAAAGAGCAATAATCCCAAAAGGTGAAAACCTGGCAACATGTGCCTTTTGTCCCTTAGGTCTTTCCTAGTTGCATTTGTACATATTGCCTTTCATCATCTCATTTGTCCATATCCTCATTACATCCGTCATTTGTGCATAATTCATAATAAAGTCTTTCAGCTGCATTTGTTGCATTCTTGGTCTCATTTGCCCTAAGTTTCACATTGATCACATTTATCACTTGGGGGAAAACATCATGGATTTATGGTGCCAAATGGATTCAAAAGTGCAATACCTTGGTCACATTATAGAAGCAGATTTTTAGATTTAGAGGAGAGATATTTTGGAACCTTTGATGGATATCATTGTTCAACCTAAATAGTTTGATCCTACAACATGATCCTTGAGTTTCATTGACTTATTTTATCAGGATTAAAAATTGACAACACCTTAAATGATTAGAATGTTTGGAATTATTTTTGAAAATATTGATACATTGTGATACACTTAAATTTTTTGAAGAGTTTTTCATTGACTTTTTTGAGTCATGTCTTTTTAGCTAATCGATGATGTTTCAACTAGATTGGCGATGATGGAGACATGATGTTTTCTTGGCTTTTGTGTGACTATTTTGAGGGAGATTCTTTAACTTATGTGAATTAGTCTAAGGACATGGTCATCAAAGAACCATCGAGGACATTCATATAGCAAGGAGGATTAGCCTTTGTTTGTTTACACAAACGGATACCTTGGCTATTTAGATCTTCAATATCTTAATACCAAAATCCACTTGGAACATTGAATCCATTGAAACCGGTATTCATACTCCCATAGTTGGTCATTCAACTAGTGAAGGTTCTACTAGGTTCCTATAATAGGTTACCAACTGAGATGAAAGTCATATTCATATTCTTATGGTCGCAGTGGCACCAATAAGGATTGTATCGACTCCTAGTTCCACAATGCTCAATGATGAAAATATATCTCTTTTGCAGTTCTTTCACAAAAAGCTAGTGACCTTTAGTTGCATTGCATTGCATATTCATGTTAGATTAATTGAATTATTTAGAGTAAGTTTCCAAGTACAAGGGGGTTCATCATTTCTGGGGGTTACATTAAAATTTCAATGGTTTCAAATCAATTATGTGAGATTATCTTTTTGCATTCATTGCATTAAATCATTAATAATTATTTTTACATATCTTGAGTGAAAACAAAAGAAAAGATACATTAAACATTATTCATTTATCCTTCATCTTTGAAGAATTTCATTTCATAAACTAAGTTGCATACATCAAAATCCAAAAAGATAGTTGCATTCATTTTACCATTGAACTAATTATTGCATCCATAACATTGCATTGCATAAACCATACAACAAAATTAAAATCAAAATCATATCGCAATAGTTGCATAATCATCATTTGCATCCATTTATCTATGTCATACTCTAAGACATTGCATCCATAGCATAAATAAAAATTAAGTGCATCATAAACATCATATAGAAATGCATATAAAGAAATCTCACATCAACATCAAAGGGAAATCAATCAAAGATCATCATAGATAAATGTCCATCATCAAATGTTTATAACAAATCAGTATATCAAAGATACATCAAAAAAATGATCCATACATCAAGTCCTGATCAAAACTCCATATGATACATCAATACAATATCTGGATATCCTACTCATATATATCTCAAGACCCAGCTGGGCCACCTGATCCATCTCCAGCAGCACTTGATCCATCTCCTGACCCATCGAGACTCCTATCACCTACTCTATCCTAAGTGAATGGTGGTGCCTGACTCGTGCTAGAACTCGTAGGTAACTAAGCCAAGGTAGCAAAGAACTTCTATAACATCATAGTCACTTGATCTAACCATCGAGTAACTGTTGTCATCCCTGTCTGTAATCCTCTCACATCCTATAATAAGATATCAACAATAGGAGAAACTGGAGGTGCCTATGGTGCCTAAGCGGCCTGAGGGGCTAGTGGTGCCTATGGTATCACCTATATCTGAGGTGCACCCTGAACCTGTGCTACACTAACCTATGGATCCACCTGAGGGGGTACCTGTCCATGTCTCTGCAGAGATGTTGGTCTCTACTGATCTTGACCCTGTAAAGGAACCACCTGGTTGCCTGCACTCATCTATGTCTCTATCTTTCCCAAGCTACAGCTGGAATGGCCTAAACCTATCTCTGCATCAGAACCTATACCCACCTCTATCTAGGCTATCTGAACCCACCACCTTGAGCTCTCACATGTGCACCCCACATTCGTGGTCCTGTAGCTCTCTATACTTGAGGATCCCTAGGTACTATTTACCACTGGGGTCTCCTACCACCATCACCACCATCATCTCCATCTCCATCATCAATAGACAGCTCATCAACATCTAGAATAGGTTCTACCAGATCCATGAATCTAGTAAATCTATGCCGATAAAACCACTCTTGATACTTAGCGGACATACCTACATTGGCCACATGATCCATTATATCCCATCTAACATGGCCTATCTGCTAAATCTCTTCACATACAAACCAATAATCAACCTGAGCTCCCCACATGGATCACTCTGCATATACTCTAGCATACAATACCATACCCTATGGCATATCCTACACCCGACCAAACTGACGGAGAACTCTCCCAAAGAAGAATCTCTCTATACATAGTGGTGATAGATCAATCATCCACCAAGGGGAAAACATATATGGAAGATCATCATCATCCTCTCTCCATCCCTCACAACCCAAGTATGGTATCCATATGACCTGATCAATATCGTCGATTGTCCGATGCCAGAACTCAACGTTTCCCAGATGATGATGGACAATCATGACATCATATAGAAATGCATGGGGATATCCTCGAGCTCGCACTCATGTTGATATTTCTCTAGTAATCAGGATATGCTCCCAAGTCCATTGCTCTAACAATACTACACCCATAGAAATAGCCGCATTGTGCCTATATACCACCTTGTGTAAATCATGATATAACTGCGCTAACACGTAAGATCCCCAGTCTAATCTCTGAGGATGTACAATGAAGTCCTCTAGTATGTAGCCCCATCCAATTGAAAAGCCATGACTTCTCTTATCTGGTAAGAGAAGTCCTCCAATCACGGCTCCTAGAAAAGCTAGCAAAGTAGGAAATGAAGAAAACTGTGCCCATGTAATGCTATCATCACCAATAGTGGCATCTTGGAACACTCGTCTACATGCACTCCCATCATATACCTGATCATAGTAAACCCTCTCTCCACAGGTTGGGATCCTCAATAATATGTATACATCCTCTGGCATGATGGTCATCTTGCCAAGGGGTAGATGGAAAGTATTAGGGTCAGAGTGCCAATGCTCTGCCATAGCTGTCAATAAACCTTGGTTAAGATAAAACCAAGGAAGATCCAGAAGGAATCTAAGCCCACATGTATCATACATCTCTTTGGAGGGGTCAACTCATCCCTCAGATTGAAGACCCAAGCTACTACATTCCGTACATACAACTTATAGTAATGTGCCTATATTTTGCAAATGAAGTGAATTATATTAGTATCTTTTTATTGGTGGATCATTCTAAGTCAATAAAACATATTAAATCTATCTTTTCTCTTTTAAAGCACATCAACCTATTGTTCCTGACCTCTAGATCTTGAGAAGGGATCAATTTGTAATATCTTTTAATTAATCTAATTGAAACATCAAACATTCACTGATATGATTATTCTAATATCCTAAACACTAAGTAAACATCATGGAATCACATATTTTTAGCTTGGTAATCCATTTGGTCATCGAGATGATTAATCAAAGACAACCTGTTCTATTTTAAATCATGTTTTCATCACATATCCTAGTATGCATCATTTCATTATGTGGAAGCATCATTTCATGCTACATGTCATTAAAAACATCATACGCATCATTTAAAGTGTCGGAGGCATTGCTTTACATCATTCACGACATTTACAAATCCTACGCGTCATTCAAACTATGGTACGCGTCATCAAAATATTAAATTTGTAAATGGGTTTCCTACGCGTCATTCCAAATATGGGTTTCACATTTTGACCTAACTCCTATGTAATTTTTAACACCTCATACACGTCATTTGACTCTGTGGATATGGCATTTCACTACCCTACGCATCATTTAAAAGATCCTACATGGCATTTTGCTAAAACTAATCTAGAAATCATTAAAAATGACATTAAATGCTATCAAAATGAGCAATAAATGCACCAAGAAGGTTCAAATCACTCATCGGAGGTCTTTAGTCAAGAGGTCTCTGATAACAGTGCACTCTCTTGAATCGATTCTCTCGAATAGGGACCACCATTACTCTCAATCACAACAAAACTAGAGCAAAATATCAATAGTAAAATGTGAGAATGAATAGAAAATTTGGGTTTTTCAACCCATTTAAACTATTTTGATCTAATTTTGGAGAGATGTTTACCCCCCAGGACCTAAATTTGCATTTTCTGCACACTGGGACATCTTCTAATCTTATCATTAGTATTCTTAATGTTTTCAAAAATGAAATCATTTAGATCTACTTTTTCATCAATCACATCATATTTGCATCAAGACATCAAATGTGTTCATTTTTGAGGGGGCATATATCATCATATCATCAAATCAGGGTATCTATATCAAATTTGGGGCATTAAAATTTCAAACTTTTATCAGTGGGGCATTCTGCATCAAATCAAATATGAATTTCAAATCCAAGTTGTGAATTGGGGTTTTAAATCAGAGTTGTGAATCAGGTCATCAAATCAAATCAGTACATCAAATAATTCATTTATCTTATTAGGTTATCCATATTAGAGCGATTGTTATCAATCAATCAATCAGTATCCAATCGGTGATCAGGACATGCAATTTTCTTTGAATCAATGTGCTTTGCCCATCAATTCAAAGAGGGGCATTTGTAGACACCCAAAATTGACCACATGTCTTAGTATCATCAAAATCTGCAAATCTCATCAAAATGCTTCAAAATGGATCAAAATCAATGAACATTTATTAAATCAAAGTGGATTAAATCAAATAAAATCAATGGATTAATTAATCATGAAATCAAATAATTAAATTCAAGCCTAAAAAGATCAATCAAATTATGCAATAGATTTTAATCAATTAATTGTATAGTTTAAATCAAAAATCAAAATGAACCTATTCCTACATGGATAAATTAATTAAATGGTTGAATTAATAAATTCCTAATATCTTTTCAACACAAATCCAAGAGCCAATGAGAATTGAGAACACACTTGCACATGGATCACTCCAATTTTGCATCTTAGCCTCTCATTTACCCTTTTAAATCTCATCCACTCATTTTATCCCACCCTTTGAGGACAAAATTTAAATTGTCCTCTTATTTGAAACCATTTGAGAGATCAAACTTAACCAAGGATTAAACCATGGTCAATTCACTCTACCCATAAGCCATTTCTAAGCATAAAAGGATCCTAGAAAATTTGAATGCATAGCATCATCACTATAGGAAATTTGAGAGCAATTTGAGCAATAGTGAGAGCATTTAGTAGTAAATTGTGAGATTTGAGAGCATATCATGAGAATTTGAATCCATTTTGTATCATATTTGAGAAGATTGAGAGCTAGATCATGCATTTTATTATCATTTTCTCATTCTAGGAAGGTCACTAGTAGAGATTAAGGCTGAGAGCTCTACTTGCAAAGTCTAGTTAGAGAGCCATGGAATGATATGGATGTTAAATATAATTCTTTAGATTAAATTGTTTATTTCTTTCCATAGAATTGTAGCTAATTGTCCTAATTTCATGAAGGTGTATTAACTTACACACACAAATTAACAAAGGAAGACAAGACAACTGAGGTAAATCAGACCTTATACAGATCTATGATTGGAAAACTTATGTATGTGTACACACTAGACCTAATATAGCACATGCAGTTGGTATAGTTGCAAGATTATTTGCTAATCATAAGGAATCACACATGACTTTGGTTAAAATAATTTTGAGATATTTGAAGAATACTGAAGATTATGGTTTGTGGTACAATAAAGAAGGTAAATTTGAGCTACAAGTTTATGTTGATATTTATTGGGATAGAAACATAGATGATAGAAAGAACACTACAAGAGGAGCATTCTTTATGGGTGACAAACTTGTCACATGGATAAGTAAAAAGCAAGGATGCATATCCCAATCAACTGTAGAAGTAGAATATGTAGCTGCTGCTACAAATTGCTCTAACATTGCATGGATCAAGCAATTCCAAAAAGGTATGAATGAGGAAATTGTTGACCCAGTAATTATCTATTGTGATAATACAAGTGCTATAAATATTTCAAAGAACCCTGTGATGCATGCTAAGATAAAGAACATAGCTATTAAATATCATTACTTGAGGGAACAAGTACAAGAGACACAGGTAATAGTGGAATATGTACGATCTAAAGAATAACTAGCAGACATATTCACAAAACCATTGCCAAAAGATACATTTGAGTACCTGAGGAATAAACCAGGGGTTCATCCCTTATCTACTGGTCACTAAGATGACTAAGAGGCTACATTAGCCTACACATTATCAGAAGATTAATCATGTTGATGCAAGCTGAGATATGGACTGCAATGACACATCAGTACACTAAAGGTACTTATCTGAACCTCACACCAAAGATATTATTGGCTACTACAGAACTGTATATTTTTTTTGGAATTTTTGTCAAAGGGAGAGAGATATTCAAATGAAATATCCATCAAGGAGAAGAACATCTAAAGTGGGAGAAAGAAAATTGGAGAGAAAGATTCAATGAAATAACCATCCATCAAAGGGAGAGAATTGGAGAAAGTTAACAATCCATATCTATCTAGAAAAGGGAGAAGAGATTCTACAAGAAAGGGAGAGACAAAATCAGAAGGCATAATGGCTAAACCTATCCATTCAAGCGAATGAAGAAAGGGAGAGTACATAGCAGAATCAATAATAAGCTAGAAGAGCTTACCAAGATTCAAATATTTGAATTGGTTATAGAAAAATAAGTTTGGTATGATATGGCATATTTCATATTGTGTTACCATCAATGCCAAAGGGAGAGATTGATGAACTATGACTGATTGAATATTTGAAGATGATAAGTTGATGATCACTGAGCTGCAAAAGTGAATGCAAGATATTAAATCAGTTAATGTATTGTATTTTCATTGATGTCAACTTGATATAGTCTGATTGTTCATACACATATTGGTCATAAAATTGAAGATCTTAAGAGACAAAGTTTATGTGGTCAGTAAAACTTAAAAGGTCTATATACACCGAGTGACAGTGAACACCAAGTGATAGTGAACATCGAGAAGTTCACAGTGTATACCAAGCCTCGCAGTATTCAAGAAACAGATAATTACTGAGAATAACTGAAGTCAATGACCGAGCTAACTGAAGTTGATGACCAATCAGAACTGAAGTTAAAGAATGACAAAATTTCTTAGCTAGTAGAGCTATATTTAGGGATTGACTAATTTATTGCTTTATTATCAATGATTAGTTAAACTAAAGGAATACAAATATTTAAAGCATATTTTATTCACAAGTTATAATGGAGAGGTCTGTGGAAGAAAACAAAAGTAGAGCTTTACGAGATAAAGAAATCATTGCGAGATTTATAAATCAAGAAGAAATATACAAAAAAATAAGGAGATTGAGCGGCTAATCATGTCTATATAAAGAGACAAGAAATTCATTATCAAAAGAGGAATGATGAGTATATTCTGGTGATGATAGAATTCTTCATGCAAATTTGATCATACAGGATGAAGAACAGAGCCAAGGAATTCTATAGACACCAAGAAACAGAGGAAAGATCATTCACCAAGAAAAACAAAGAAAGAAATCAAAAGAACTGAAGTGTACATTGATCAGAGAGGTATTATTAGACTAACAATAGATCTAAATTTTTTCAAGATAAATTTGCATTTTGAACAGATCATATAATATATCAGTTTAACCATTGATTCAGAAAATCTCTTAACCAAGTGGGATTTAACAGTCCTTATTGTATTGAGATACTCAAGAGTATCAAAAGGTTTTCTTGTTGATAGCATAGTGAATGCTATCTCAAAAGACAAACTATTAGTTTTGAATCCTCTAACAAGGTCACACTTAATAGTCTGTATTGTAACCTTTAATAGGGTTGGCTCTTCACCGAGGTCACTTTAGAAGAGTGAAAATGTTTTGGGTTACTGGTCCCAGGTGGGTTTTTCCCAATATTGGGTTTCCACATTAAAATCTGTGTCAAATGTGTATTTCTTTCATTGCATTGATATTTTTCTTTACACCTTATTTAAACTGGATTGGTCAGTAAACACTAAGTCTATTTTTTGCTACTCGGTAAATTCTAGAAAAGATAAAATAGTATATCTTACCAAGCAATTTATATTTGTTAAAATTACTTATGGCATACATCTTGATGGAATGAAAGATAATTGAGGGTATTATATTTGAGATATAATTTTTTGGTTGGATTTTTGGAATTATTTGAAGGCCATTGATTCACCCCCCCCCCTCTCAGTTATTCTAATAGTTCTAGTGTGAGGTCATGGTAAAATTTGTGTTAGGGTTAGCATTTATTTTCTTTTGATGTTTAATTAGTTTTATGCTTAGGTTTGAACTTTATATAGGGTTTTTATGTTACATTTCATTCCACTTTAGGTTTACAGTTTATGGTTTACTTTTGTTTATTTTTAGGGAACTAAGTTTAAAGTTTATAAGGTTTTGAGGTGGGGTTTAATTTGGTTTATGATTTGTGTTGGGGAGATCTAACTTCTAAGAGATTTCTTTCTCTTTCCAAGACCCTCTCTTTGGTCTTCCTAAGGTATCTTTCTCTACCCTATCTAGAGGAAAAATCTATCATCCCCTACTTCCCTTAGAACTCACCACCAACTTCAATTCACTCTACTACGAGTGCAGGGGCACCATGACATTTGATCATTATCAGAATATGGATATATCTAAGCCATTGAGAATTTCATGAAATCATTTATCAAACTATATTGTAATGTATTTAATGTATTCAAAAATGGTTTAAATGACATTTGTAACAAAAAAGGCCAAAAATGGAATTTAAAGGGTCATAGGACGGTTTGTAACTGTCCAAAGAATCTCTTTATATAGACATAAAAATGTAACCAAATGGGATAGAGAGAATAGAATTGGGAGATAGTGTAAAAGAGTGGAGAAAGTATCGAGCTCTCTGGCCTTTAGCCAGAGAGCCATTTAAATTTGTATCCATGATAAACATGTATGTATTCGGTTTTGGGGATTTAATGGATGGCGAAGGATTTGATATAATTTTGTTTAGACATTTCTATGAATCATTATTTTTGGTATTTTTACAATGTCAATATCTTATGAAGTTGGATTCAAAGATTCATGTCAATGTTTAGATGGAAATCGGGTTCTGAGAAACAGTTCTAGATTTACTTGTAAATGGCTATTATATGTTTCCATGTATTAGGTTTATAGATTTTTGCTAGATCGTTATTATATTGTTATGGTTTCGGTTCTTTGGTGAAAGAACATAACAATGGTATGTTTCGGGTTTCATGATAGCAATAATAAAAAAAGGGTTGTTTTGTTATTTAAATGTCAATTTCATAACAATTTGATTTAGGATGTTAATGGTCACTGTGTTTGGAAAAGAGTTGATTTTAAAAATAGTTTATAAATTATGGAGTGTATGGAGTCTAAAATAGTCTTCAAGAACCGTTACTAGTTTATATTGACATCAAATTATGATATCAACGGTCTCTTGATGCCACAGGATAATCAAGAGGTGATGTTATGACAGTCCTGAATGAAATAGTGAAACAATTTTAGTGATCATTCTGGGATGTATTAACAAATGGTTTCAAGAGCTGTAACATGCGTTTTGGTTGTTGTTAAGCCAAGTTATCGGAAAGGTGGTGTAATAGTTAATTACTATGTGGAGGAGATCGAGAGGTCACTGGTTTTGAATCATGCAAAGAATCGGTGAAGGTGGTAAATCTAGTAATGCCATCGTGGAAGTTATTAAGATTGTCTGTGCTGTGTGTAGAACCCATGAAATGGTGTTTCAACAGTCATTTGGAGGAGAGACCCAAGCGATATTTTTTCACCAAGTTTCTTGCATTAGAAAGAGCTGAAGGTATTAAAAGACATTCTTAAAATATCGGGTGAAGATCATTATGCAGCCTTCAATGAGAAAGAAAAGGTGGTGAATTTGGCTGTGATGGACCTGCATGATTATGAAGTGCAACCTCATCCATATATAGAACATGAAATGAGCAGTGGATATAAGATTTGAAGATCACATTGATTTCCTCTGCATTAGATTGGTATCAGATCTCAGAAGGTTCTAAGCATGTAGAAGGGACCTACACCAGGCAGTGTTATGGTTGCATATTTGGTGCCAATTCATTTAGCTATAGGAGGTGGACAAGAAGGTCTACCAAAGGCCATAGGATGGTCTTGTGTTTGGCTGATAGATTGGGGAGAGAGGAATGAAGGACTCCCAGGTGAGGAATAGTGGTTGTGATGTAGCATGGAGGAGTGGACTATGGAATGGGAAGCACCATTGAGGCAGAAGTATAAACTCCATTGGTAGGAGTTAGAGTTGAAGGAAAGTGAGACCGCAGAGGAGGTGTCGATGTAGTGATGAAGACAAGGAGGCCAAAGATTCAGTTGCAGTCTCACCAAAGCATTTCCATGGGACATGGAAAATTTTCAAACTCAGGAGTATGGTGCAGGGGCACCTCGACATTTGATCATTATGAGAATATGGATATTCTAAGTCATTGATAATTTCATGGAATCATTTATCAAACTATATTGTAATGTATTCAATGTATTCAAAAATGGTTTAAATGACATTCGTAACCAAAAAGGCCAAAAAGGGAATTCAAAGGGTCATAGAATGGTTTGTAACTGTCTAAAGAATCTCTTTATATAGACATAAAAATGTAACCAAATGGGATAGAGAGAATATTCTTGGGAGATAGTGTAAAAGAGTGGAGAAATTATTGGGCTCTCTGGCCTTCAGCCAGAGAGACATTTAAATTTGTATCCATGATAAACATATATGTATTCAGTTTTGGGGATTTAATGGATGGCAAAGGATTTGATGTAATGTTGTTTAGAAATTTCTCTAAGTCATTATTTTCTGTATTTTTACAATTTCAATATCTTATGAAGTAGGATTTGAAGATTCATGTTAATGTTTAGATGGAAATCAAGTTCTGAGAAACCATTCTATATATACTTGTAAATGGTTATTATATGTTTCCATGTATCTAGTTTAACGATTTCTTCTGGATGGTTATTATATTGTTATGGTTGTAGTTCTTTGGTGAAAGAACATAACAGTGGTATGTTTAGGGTTTCATGATAGCAAAAATATTTTAAAAAAGTCTATTTTGTTGTTTACATGTTAGTTTCATAACAGTTTGATTTGGGACATTAATGGTTATTGTGTTTGGCAAAGAGTTGATTTTAAAAATAGTTTATAAATTCTGGAGTGTATGGAGTCTAAAACAATCTTCAAGAACCGTTACTAGTTTATATTGACATCAAATCATGATATCAAAAGTCTCTTGACGCAATGGGATAATCAAGAGGTGATTTTATGATAGTCCTGAATGAAATAGTGAAATAGTTTTAGTGATCATTCTGGGATGTATTAAGAAATGGTTTCAAGATCCATTACATGTGTTTTGGTTGTTATTGAGCCAACTTATCATAAAGTTTGTGGAATAGTTAATGACTGCATGGAGGAGATCGAGAGGCCACTGGTTTTGAATCATGCAAAGAATTTTGGAAGTTATTAAGACTGCTTGTGCTGCATGTAGAACTCATGAAATGGTGTTTGAACAGTCATTTGGAGGAGAGACCCAAGCGATCTTTTTTCAGCAAGTTTCTTGCATTAGAAAGAGCCAAAGTTATTAGAAGACATTCTTAAAATATCGGGCGAAGACCATTATTTTGTGAATTTGGCCTTCGATGAGAAAGAAAAGGTGGTAGATTTGGCTGTGATGGACCCACATGATTATGAAGTGCAACCTCACCCATATACATAACATGCAATGAGCAATGGATATAAAATTTGAAGACCACATCGATTTCCTTTGCATCAACTACCCCTCTCAATCCAACAATGCACCTATAGGCTCCATTGATCTTCCTTGCTCCCAATATACTCTTGGAAATAGGAATGGGAATCTTGACCATTCCTAGGTCACTTTCAATCAATTCTAATCCACTTGGATGGATTCTTTCAAATTTTTCTAGTCGAGTTCATACTTGTCAAGATTCTAGGCCTTGTAGCCTTTTTAGGCCAATTAGCCTTCCTAAACACTGAAATCTTGGATTTCCTTTGAATTATCCTTAATAACCCCCTAAAAAAATTATGGATTCTTCCTAGGTTAAACCTAGACTCTAGGATTTTCTAGTTTTTATACCCCCACTCTGTCTGTACATAGGACTTTAACCAAACCCCTATTTTTAAGGGTTTTAAGGGCATGTAAACTAGTCTAGTTTATTTACATTCTTTATGTATTCAAACCAACTCCTCCACTCTTCTCCTTTTAGTCACTTATCAAAGAAACATGCCCCTACATTCTCCAACCATTGATTGGCACAAACCAATCCAATTAGCAAGCTTTCTTTCTTCTGTTCTACACAAGCCTCTAACCAGAATGCCTCTACACTCACCTAGGGATTGATAGAAAAAATAGCTCCCCTGCACAAAATGACTCCACAGACCCTATTTACATTATATACAAAGTTCCATACTTTATTCCAAGAGGCCATGGAATTTTAACCAAGAGAACACAAGTGGGGTTCATATTTACAAGACTGGCTCTGAACGAGGTAATGAACCAGTAAAACTAAAGAAATTTACAAAATAATAACCAGAAGTACTAAAAAACTAAACAAATTCCACATAGGGTAATTAAATGATACAAATTAAAGTCTCAATGCATTATTTCAGTCCTTTCAATCCATTAAATGACTAAATGAAAGCTCTGTTACAAAAAACACAGTCAATTCCTTGCTTCTCATATCACAATCCATACAATGTCACCTCTAACTATCATATTAGGGCTTGTTTGACCTTATATACCATACCCCCACATGGTTTTACCCTTAGGTCAATATTAGAGTATCATTAATGCTATTTCCTAGTTTTTAGGAAATATAGTCATGACAACTTGGCAAAGTTGTGTTGAGCAACTTTTACAACTTTTGTCACTTTGACATTCCACTACTCTCAATGGTTCAATTCAACTCTAAACCATTACATAAGGCCTTAAAAAAATTAAAAATATCAAAATCACAAGTGCCACTCCATTTTGGAGCCTTGGTCAAACTTTGACTCTTTGTTGACTTTCCTAGGACTTTGACACTAAAGCCTAATTGATCACACCAAATGCTAGACTCTAACCACTCTTACCACTAAACACACCCCCAAAACAACCTTGGGACTTTATACTTATTCCTTATTACCTTTAGTGTTTGGCTAAAACAACCTACAAACCAAAATGATTTGAGGATCTTCATGGGACCTTAAGGTGCTCCTGCACCATCCTCCCCCTACAACAAGAAAATCAAGTTACCTCTGTTGTGATGAACTCCATGCTAATACCATGTTTCTTAAAGTCACTCTCTACTATCCATATATCCTTTGAATCAGGTAATTTCTCCCATTTGACTAGATGTTCCATATAAGTCTTACTCCTACTCTTCTTCTTCACTACTGAATCCAAAATTCTCTCCAATTGTGGCTTGATCTAGTCAAGTACTTGGAGTTCTTCCACATCCTTAATCACCTTTCTACTATACTTCCCCTCAACTATATTTGGACCCTTATATTGAATCAAGTCCTTCACATTGAAAATTGGATAAATAGACATCTCCTTAGGTAGATCTATCTTGTAGCCATTGGAGCCATACTTGGCTAACACTTTACATGGTCCAATCCTCTTCATCTATAGTTTTCTTGGTATACCCTTTTGTATCCTAGCCTTGTTCAAAAACACCATCACCAAGTATCCTACCTAAAATTGTAAGTCTCTTCTCCCTTCATCCTTTTTATCTTTCAACTTCTAATTAGCCTCCATCAATGCCTGCTTCACTTGTTCATGAAATTATTTTATTGACTATGAAAAGTCATCTGTAAGTCCATTGATCTCCTTATATCCTTACAAGTCTCTAAGCTCAAAAACATCCCTTGGATGTAGTCCATACACTATCTCAAATGGACTCTTACCAATAGTCTTGTTTGTGCTATCATTATAGGCAAATTGTGCCAGTGGGATGACTTGTTCCCATCCTTTCCCATATTCCTTGGTTAAACATCTCAAAAAGTTGCCAAGAACCCTGTTTATTACCTCTATCTAACCATCCATTTGAGGATGATATACAGAACTATGAGACAAGTTAGTTCCTAGCCTTTTCCATAGGTGTTAGTAATAACAGAGAGGGGGGGTGAATCAGTGGCTTCAAAAACTTATCCTTAAACTTAACCACCAATTAATAAATCTTAGATTATTAAGTCCCTACAAGATGCATGCCATGAAATACTAATAATGATTTAATTATCTATCAATTTTCCTTTTCTGACCTTGTTCTCCTTGATTACCGATAAGCAGTAAAAACTATTTACTGACACTCAGTAAATATGCAGAGTATACCGATCAATCCAAAAATGCATAGGTGAAATGTAAAATAGTAAAGTAATAAACCATACACACATAACACATGGATTTTAACGTCAAAACCCTGTTAAGGGAAAAAATCACTGGGACCGGTACCCTAAATTTTCACTCTTCTAAAGTGAGCCCTGTTAGGAGCCAACCCCATTAAAGGTTATAAACACACTGTCAAGTGTGACCTTGTTAGAGGATTTTATACATAGTGGTTGCCACTTAGTATTAGGCATCTATTTGTTACCATCCTTGAATTAGCCTCCTTCTTAGACTGGCAATAGGTATCTGACAAGTCCAATTCTACTTTCATGAATCAACCTTTTTGGCACTCCTTGGGATGTACCTCAATATATAGAAGATTGTTAAGTCCTGCTCTATTATGAGACTTGATGCTTCAATGGTTAAACTGAAACAGAATGACCTATTTCTAATACAACTTTGAATTGCAGATTTTTAGATCTATTTAAGTACATTACCTCTCTGATCAATGTATCAATTCAATTCTTTGTGCTCCACACTTTCTTCTCTGTGATGTTGTGCTTCACTGTTCATTGGTGTCTGTAGAATTGTTTAGCTCTCCTTCAGCTTGATTAATCAAGACTGTATGAAGTTATCCTTCATTAGTTTCTCTTCAACATCCTCTTTCTATTCATCCCCTTTCATCCCCTTCATGTGATTGCAAAAATAAATTAAGCTTGTCTCTTATATAGACATGATATTCACCATTTCTTGATTCTTGATTCTTGATTCTTGATTCTTGATTCTTGGCATGAAAAAAAATCTAGCCAATCTGATTTAAAGCTTAACTCTTGATTTATCTCATAGTTATCTTCTTGCCAACTGTACAAATCTTCTTTAAATCAATCACTTGACTCTGGTCAAATAAAACAATGAAAATAACCAGTTAAGTCTACCTTTAGCTCTTTCCAGCTAGATATTTTGTCATTTTATGAACTCTCTATTATTTTAGTCAATTCTATATTTAGTCATTTGTGACAACTTCTAGTTCTGTTAGTGTGACTCTAGTTAGCTTCAGAATCTCCATCCGTTGGGCATCATTGGATTTTACTCGTCGGGTAACTCTATTTTCAGCTCGTCAAGCATCCTGTGATTTTTCTTTATCGGGCAACATTGTCTTCTACTTGTCGGGTATCACTGTGACTTTGGTTCTTTTCCTTTACCAATGGTGTGCACTTTGTCGGTGTTATATATCACTTAGTGAATACTTGACTTTTATGCATTGCTGAAAGCATAATCTTTGTTCCATTGATTCTCTAAAGTCTTTGGCATTATATAAATGACCGTACAGATGATATCAAGTTGACATCAATTACAATACAAATCATTAACTGATTTAATGTCTTGCATTATCTTCAACTTAACATTATCAAACATTCAATCAGTTACATGTCATCAATCTCTCCCTTTGGCATTGATGGAAACAAACTTATATTATCATACTATACTATTTCTAATATAATATGAAATACAATTTATTGAGATTCATCAAACTACCAATCTTTGTTTGATAACCAATAAAAATGTCTAACCGCCGGTAAGCTCTATGTTAGCTTAGATTTGACTCTTGCAGTTCTCTTTCTTTCTTGTTATGGTGTGTTGCATCCTTTCCTTGTGTCAATATCTCTCTTTTGATTGCTCTTCTTCTTTGATGTCTCTGTCTTTTGTTAGCAACTCTCCCTTTGTATTAACTCCTTCATACAAATTCTCTCCCTATGGATATGATCTCTCCCTGTTGGAGTAATCTGATAATGGATAATCTTTCTTCATTTTTTGAAGACTATGATAATATGGATACTTTCTCTCCCTTTGAAAAAAATGTCAAATAATTATTTTACAAATATCTGACATTCATGTCAAATAATCATTTTCTTCTATCCATAATATATTCCTTGAATTTCCCTTATCCATCAGCAATACAACAATATCCTCTGGTGCTATGTTCTGATATATACCTTTATGTATATAGATGTAGCTTTGAAGTTCATCTTTTTGCTCGCATTAACATGAATGATATGCTGATAATATATAGGCTAATGCAGCCTTCAGTTTTTTACTGGCTGGTAGACAAGGGTTTGACCCCTAGTATCTTTCTCAAGTACTCAAACATATCCTTGGGCAGTGGCTTGGTGAAGATATCAGCTAATTGTTCTTTTGATTGCACATACTCAAGTATCACCTCTTTTTCTTGAACTTGTTCTCTTAAATAATGATA
>MU217399.1:396277-432629 GCA_018584345.1 Thuja plicata | reverse complement strand
TAATATAAATCAGTGATAAAAATCACCTAGGACATTAAATTGATTAAAAGAAATATGCCAAGCAGTAACAGGGTCGTTTGGACATAAATCAAGGGTATGATCACACTTAGGGAAAATAGGGTCCATACTTGCGACAGACCAAATTCAGGTGGTTACATCTGTTGTTTCTCTTTGTTTCTATCATGTACTTGTGGTATTAAGGGGAGTCCCCTTCATCATGCTGATAGCTTCCCTCCAGAAGATTTGGGTGATGTCTTTCTCTATCATCAGTGTTCTTGCACAATCAACTATTGATCTGTTCCTTCTCTCAGCAATCCCATTTTGCTATGGTGTTCTTGGTGCAGAAACCTATCTTTGTATACCATTCTCATTATAGAAATTAATGAATTCATCTGATATAAATTATCCTCCTCTATCTAATCTCAAACATTTCAAATCCTTAACACTTTGTTTTTCTACCATAGCCTTATACCATTTAAACATCTTGAATGCTTCAGCTTTATCTTTTAGAAACATAACTGTCATCATTCTAGAGTAATCATCAATAAAGAGAATAAAATATCTATCTCCATAATAGCTCTTTGTCCTCATAGGTCCATGTAAATCAATATGGACTAATTCTAGAATATCATCAGATGTATGGGTTTTACTTTTGAAACTAGACTTTGTCATTTTACCTTTTTGACAATTTTTGCACATGATGTTGTCTGACTTTGTCATCGTCGGTAAGCCTCTTACATTTCTTCTTCTGCTTATTTTTATCATGTTGTCAAATTCACTTGACACAATATTTTGTGCCACAACCATATGTCTTTATTTCTATTCACTAAGCAAGTGGTGTTAGTATCATTTAGATAGAATAACTTACCTTTAGTCTGTTCACTAGTACCAATCAGTTTTCCTGATTCATTGAAGATCTTTGCCTTCTTGTTCTCAAATGCTACTCTATGACATGAATTATTCAGCTGAGAAACACTCAAGAGATTATAATTCAATCCTTTTACCCAATAAGAATTTTCACATTTAATCAAGTTATTCAACATTATAGTTCCTTTACCTTCAACTAGACAAGGTGTATCATTACCCATTCTTACTGTACCACCATTATAATACTTAAAATTTTTAAACTTTTCTTTGTCACCGATCATGTTTTGAGTGCATCCACTATCTATAATCTAGATGTCATTCTTGCTAACCTTAGATATGAGTGAAATTTCTACATACCTTTCATCTTCATCTGAATCATCCTTAACAGCTACAAATACCATCTCGATGTCTTCATTAGATTCAGTGTCAGTATCATCATCTTTGCAAATAGCTAGGTAGCTAGTCTTCTTGTCTTAATCCTTGTAGTCTTGGGTATCACTTCTTTCTGATTGTTGGTAACCTCTATAATATTTTTTATCACCTCTGTCAAATTTCTTCTCAAAAGGTCTATCATTACTTCTGTCCTCTTTTCTTCTATTAGGACATCTTGTAGAAAAGTGTCCAATCTCTTTACAATTAAAGCATACAAGTGGTAACTTGCCTTTGTATTTACCTTTGCCTCTCTGCACTCTTCTAGCCATAAATGCTTCTATTTCATCTAGATCTTCTTCTTCACTTTCACTTTCACTGTCTTTTCTCGATGAGTATCTATGACTCAATTTTCTTACTTTTATAGAAGACTTAAATGCAGACTCTAAGTTTGCTAAGACACTATTGTCAAAGTTATTCATTTCAAATGAAATCAGTCTACCAATTAAACTATTAAGAGTAACTATGTTGTTTTATATTGCTCTCATTTCTTGAATGGTAGAAACTCTAATAGCATATATAGGCAATAAGGTTCTTAAGATTTTACTTACCACTGTCTCCTCTTCAAGTGTACCTCCAACACCTCATATGGCATTGACTACTTCTTTTAATCTTATGTTGTATTGTGTGATGTTTTCTCCTTCTTTCATTCTGAGATCATCAAATTTTCCTCTAAGGCTTTTTTCCTTGGCTCTCAGAACATTTGTATCACTTCCATGTACAAGATTCAGTTTGTCCCACATTTTCTTTGTAGTTTCACAATCCGTGACATCTTCAAATTCAGCATCGGAGAGTGAGGAAGAAAGCTCTATAACCATGCAGTTATGCTCATGCTTCTCTCTCAATTGATCTACTACCAAAGCTCCTGTAGGCAACACATATTCAGTATCTAGGAATTGAGTAACATCATTACCAATACCTGGTAAGTGGAGTCTTATCCTACTTTACCATGAAGCAAAGTTATCTTTGTTCAACTTGGGCACATCTCATCTGTTCATCTTGTGATCCTGACTTAGGTATTGAAACCTTCCTTCTAAGCACACAAGCTCTAATACCAATTTTTAGTAATAACTGAGAGGGGGAGGGGTGAATCAGTGGCTTTAAGAACTTATCCTTAAACTTAACCACCAATCAATAAATCTCAGATTATTAAATCCCTACAAGATGCATGCCATGAAATACTAATAATGATTTAATTATCTATCGGTTTTCCTTTTCTGACCTTCTTCTCCTTGATTACTGATAAGTAGTAAAAACTATTTATCGACACTCAGTAAATATGCAGAGTGTACCGATCAATCCAAAAATTCATATGTGAAATGTAAAATAGTAAAGTAATAAACCATACACACATAACACATGGACATTAACGTGGAAACCCTGTTAAGGAAAAAAACCACTGGGACCGGTACCCTAAATTTTCACTCTTCTAAAGTGAGCCCTGTTAGGATCCAACCCTGTTAAAGATTACAAACACACTTTTAGGTGTGACATTGTTTGAGGATTTTATACATAGAGGTTGTCACTTAGTATCGGGCATCTATTTGCTACCATCCTTTAATTAGCCTCTTTCTTAGACTGTCAATAGGTATCTGGAAAGTCCAATGCTACTTTCATGAATCAACCTTTTTGGCACTCCTTGGGATGTACCTCAATATATAGAAGACTGTTAAATCATGCTTTGTTAAGAGACTTGATGCTTTAATGGTTAAACTGAAACACAATGACCTATTTCTAATGCAACTTTGAATTGCAAAATTTTAGATCTATTTAAGTACATTACCTCTCTGATCAATGTATCAATTCAATTCTTTTTTCTCCACACTTTCTTCTCTGTGATGTTGTGCTTCACTTTTCGTCGGTGTCTGCAAAATTCTTTAGCTCTCCTTCAGCTTCATTGATCAGGACTGTATGAAGTTATCCTTCATCAGTTTCTCTTTAGCATCCTCTTTCTATTCATCCCCTTCATGTGATTGCGGAAATGAATTAAGCTTGTCTCTTATATAGACATGATATTCACCGTTTCTTTATTCTTGATTCTTGATTCTTGGCGTGAATATCAATCCAGCCAATCTAATTTAAAGCTTAACTCCTGATTTATCTCATAGTTACCTTATTGCCAACTGTACAAATCTTATTTAAATCAATCACTTGACTCTGGTTGAATAAAATAATGAAAACAACTAGTTAAATCTATCTTTAGCTCTTGCC
This sequence comes from Thuja plicata, assembly GCA_018584345.1. NCBI lineage: Eukaryota > Viridiplantae > Streptophyta > Pinopsida > Cupressales > Cupressaceae > Thuja > Thuja plicata. Next base: position 429,122 of record MU217399.1, on the reverse strand, counting down.
AGCTAGATATTTTGTCATTTTTTTAACTCTCTATTCTGTCGGTCAATTCTATAGTTATTCATCGGTGACAACTGCTAGTTCCATCAATGTGAATCCAGTCAACTTCAAGATCTCCATCCATCAGGCATCATTGGATTTTACTCATCGGGAAACTCTATTTTTAGCTCGTCGGGCATCTTGTGATTTTGCTTCATTGGGAAACACTATTTTCTACTGTCGGGTATCATTGTGACTTTGGTTCTTTTCCTTTACTGATGGTGTGCACTCCATCAGTGTTATCTATCACTTAGTGAATAATTAACTTTTATGCATTGTTGAAAGCATAATCTTTGTTCCATTGATTCTCTGAAGTCTTTGGAATTATATACATGACCGTACAAATGATATCAATTTGACATCAATGACAATACAAACCATTAACTAATTTAATTTCTTGCATTATCTTCAAATTAACATTATCAAACATTCAATCAGTTACATGTCATCAATAGGGTCTTCTAAAAGTGCCCCATAAACTTCACATCCTTGTCTACAACTATGCTCATTGGAAAAACATGTATCCTTACTATTTCTTTGAAGAAAAGATGGGCAATGTGACTAGCATCATGTGTTGTTTTACATGGGATAAAGTGACTCATTTTAATAAATCTGTCCACTACCACAAACACATTGTCCAAACCAGTTGGTTTCCTAGGTAGTCCCACTATGAAATCCATACTTATGCACTCCCATGGTCTATTTGGGATGGGAAATGGTTGGTAAAGACTTGCATTTGATGATATCCCCTTTTCCTTCTGACATACTCCACATTGCTCAACATACCTCCTTATATCTTTTTGCATTTTAGGCAACTAGTAGAATCTCTCTACTAGGTCTAGCATCTTATTTAACCCAAAGTGTCCACTCAAGCTTCCATTGTTCTTCTCTTGGATGAGGTTCTCACTTATGGAACCCCTTGTAACACATAGTTGCTTCCCTCTAAACAATAAATAGTTATGTAAGGTATAGTATGCATACTCACTATGAAAGTGATTCTCAAAATTAGTACACACCTTATAAATCTCTGAGAAATCTGAATCTCCCTCATAAAGATCCTTGAATCCTTCAACCCTTGTAATCTACAACTGTATCTCCTAGATGGTAAGCAATCTCCTACTAAGGGCATCTTCTATTGACGTAACAACAAGCCTTTCTCCTCTGCCCTATCCTCCACTAGGGTCTTCAATAGGCCTCTTCTCTAGCCTAAGTAGGTTTCTTCACTAAACCTAACCTTCAAGGGATCCTTCTCTCAAGATTCCACTCAATATTAGCTTGAGTACACCTGCAAGAAAATCAAACTACTTCAATACCTAGCCATAGAGCTCTTCTAGCCCATCATCACAAATTGATCCAAAATGATAAAGAACTCTTGCATATGGAGAGGTAGTCCACTAGATGGTTAATTGTATCCAATCCAATTTCCACAAACTTCCTTTGCACTGAAACCCTAAATGACTTCCAAGAACAAAGCCAAATTCAACCAAAATAGAGCTACAAGCATTAGGCCTAATTAGGCACTTTTTCCCAATTAACTTGCAAAAATCCTTAACAAGTTGGAAAAATAGTGATGGATACTAATACCCTTTATCAAGACACTAAATATTTTCTAGGTCTTGTTTCCCAAAAGTGTTTTTATAGTGACTCCTATAACCATGCCTAAAAATCAGGGTTTCTAAGAATTAAGTCTATCTACACAAAGGAACTTGTTTCTTGCACACTAAACTCTTCACCCAATATTATCCTTTGACTTGGGGATCCTCCACACACCAATCTACCTCTCCACAATCATTTATTGAAGCAATTAATGCTTTCAATCCCCCCTTCCATTAGCTCTACAACTTTCTCTGATCCCTAGCCATGCAACTCTAGCTCACCTAGGGCATCACATTAAAATTAGCTCCCATACTTTCTAGGGCCCCTCCTTCATTGTAAAATATTTACATGGATTCATCTCCCTAATCCCAAAGTCCTATGTAAACTCCACGGTGGGAAGAGGACCTATGACCCCATTTCCAGAAGTGGCTTAGTTCAAACCAGCGATTGGTTAGAAACCAAAAGAATTTAAAAAACTAACTAAAAAAACACCAAAAATAAATATACCACCATACATAATCTTAAAAAATGCTACCTAACATAATGAAGAGTTAAAGTAGGTAATCTAATGCATGAAAATACAAAATGCTCAGAAATACAAGAACTGTAACTGTTTCATTGATAACACAGTCCGTATAATAGCTTATCAAAATCCACCAACCTATTTACAAGGTTGAGGGAGGTCTAATAGAGATTTCTAAGTCCCAATCCTGATAGTTTGGATAGTTAAGGAACTAATTTTTCTGAAAAAACAATCTTGCAACAAATATTGTCAATGTTGTCAATGACAACATTGAGAGCTTTTACATCTTTTGGGATCTTGACACAAAACATGCTCAAACATCATAAGAACTTAACCAATAGCATAATTATGCTAAGTAAACATCAAATAAGCCTTTTTCACCCCTAATTGTCTAATTTGACCCCTAGATGGATCATTTGCACTATTGCCCCAACATTGGCCATATGGATCAAAAGAGCAACTTTGGACATTACAGAAACTAAAAGCATTAAAGACCTAAGTAGACCTACTCATCTAACTCCAAACATCCTAGGACCTTACTTGTCCCATTTATTCCCTAGTGGTTTGGCTAGAACCACTAAAATCCAAAAACAACTTAGAAGCCCTAGGTTACTTTCTAGCCCTACCTAGGTGCTCCTACACCATACTCCCCCACAAAGGAAAGTAATGTCACTCCTATGGACAAAAAATCTTTTGAGATGCCAACCTTTCTGAATTTTTCTTCTGGAATCCATGGGGCCTCTAATTTAGGCTTATTATTCCACTTGATGAGGTGTTCCATGTACACCTTGTGCCTTGTAGTCTTCTTGACTCTGGAGTCTAGAACTCTGTCAGCTTCCAACTATGGCTTGGGAGGTAATACAGTGGCCTCAACATCACCACTGACCCCTTGACTACTTGTACCACTCTCTACTATCTTCCCTTTGAATTGGATCAATTCGTGTACATTGAACACCGGAGATATGCTCAACTCTGAAGGTAGGTCTATTTTATATGCATTAGCCCCATATTTGGCTAGGATCATGAAAGTTCCCACCCTCTTTATCTGAAGTTTAGTAGGGAAACCCTTCTATAACTAATATTTTTCCAAATGAACCATCACATAGTCACCTACCTCAAACTGAATGTCTATTCTCTTTTCATCAACTTTGGCCTTCAACTTTTGTATACTATCTTGTATGGTCTTCTTGACTTGTTCTTGAATCTCCTTCATGGTTTTAGTGAAGTCCTAAGCATGAATAATCCTATACTCCATTCCTCCAATATACCTAAGCTCACATACACCTCTTGAGTGTATCCCATAAACTATCTCAAATGGGCTTCTCCCTATGGTTCTGTTCTTACTGTCATTGTATGCATCCTCTTCTTGGGGAATAACCACATCCCATGTTTGACCATACTCCTTATTTAGGTACCTCAATAGGTTACCCAAAACTCTATTTACCACCTTAGTTTGGCCATCTATGTGAGGATGGTAGGATGAACCAAAAGATAGATTAGTACCCAATCTAGTCCACAAAGTTCTCCATAAATGGCTCATAAACTTCACATCCCTATATGATACAATACTTAGGGAAAAACCATGGATTCTTACAATCTCTTTAAAGAACATATACACTATATGGCTAGCATCATGAGTAGTCTTTCATGGAATGAAATGTCCCATTTCGCTAAATCTATCAACCACTACATAAATGTTATCACATCCTTGCTTTGTTTTGGGTAGACCTACTATGAATTCCATCCTCACACACTCCCATGGCCTATTAGGGAATGGTAAGGGTTGATATAAAACTCCATTACTTATTCCTACTTTGGATTTCATGCATATGACACACTACTCAACATACCTTGCAATATCTCTTACCAACTTTGGCCAATGGAAAAACCTTTGCACAAGCTCCAAGGTTTTGTTCATACCAAAGTGACCACTCAAACACCCATTGTGTTTCTCCTATATAAGATTCTCTCTTGTGCAACCTCTTGGCACATGCAACTAATTTCCCTTAAATAAAAATCCATTTTGCAAAGTAAAATCAGATAACTTGCTATGGAAATGATTCTGAAAATCAACACACACCTTGTATGCTTCACCAAAATCTTCATCTACCTTGTAGAGATATCTAAAACTATCAATTCTAATGTTATTCAACTGAACTTCTTGGACTATTAACAATATCCTACTTAGTTCATCTACAACCTTGTTCAATTTCCCTTTCTTATGCTTAATTGTAAATGTGAATACTTTCAAATATTCCATCCATTTCAGGTGTCTATTACTTAGTTTCTCCTGAGTATTGATATAACTAAGGTCTTGGTTGTTAGTAAAAACAACAAATTATTTGGGAAATAGATAATGCCTCCATTTTCTAAGGGACTGAACTAAAGCATATAGTTCTAAGTCATAAGAAGAGTATTCATTCTTAGCTTCATTTAGTTTCTCACTAAAGAAGGCTATTGGCCTACCTTCTTAACTCAACACACCCCCTACTGCCATCCTACTTGCATCACACTCTATAGTAAATAGTTTCTCAAAACTAGGCAATTGTAGGATAGGTTGAGTGGCTACTTGTTTCTTCAACATCTCAAAGGCTTTTTCTACTTCTAAGGTCCACCTAAACTTATCTTTGACCCCACCCTTGATGGTATCTAATAAAGGTGCACAAATACCACTAAAGTTCTTGATAAGTTTCCTATAAAATTGGGATAAGCCATGGAAACTTCTTACCTTAGTGGCTGTGGTAGGTGGTGGACAGTTTAGGATAGCTGCATCTTTGTCTTGATCCATCTTCAAAGACCCTTTGGACACTACAAAGCCCAAGTATACTAGTTCTTTCTTGAATAACTCACATTTTTCAAGATTGATAACCAACTTTTCTTCATGTAATCTCTACAACACTACCTCTACATGCTTGACATGCTCCTCCTTTGTCTTGCTAAATATCAGTATATCATCAAGATATACAACTACAAAATTCCCTATGAAGTCCTTGAGAACTTCCTTCATGAGCCTCATGAATGTGCTTGGATCATTTGTGAGGCCAAATGGCATCACAAGCCATTCATATAACCCATCTGTGGTCTTGAATGTCATTTTCCATTCATCCCCTTCTTTCACCCTGATTTGGTGATAACCAATCTTAAAATCCAACTTGGTAAATTACATTTCCCCTCCAAGGAAATCCATGAGATCCTCAATCCTAGGTATGGGGAACCTATAACTTATTGTAATTTTGTTTATAGACCTTGAATCTATTCAAAGTCTCCATTTTCCTCCCTTCTTGGATGCCAACACTACCGGGATTGCACATGGGCTTATACTCTTCTTGATGAAGCCTTGATCCAAGAGTTCTTGTACCTTCCTTTTCACTTCCAAATTATGATCAGGGGTTAGCTTATAAGCTTCCTTATTAGGCAAAGATGCACTAGGGACAAAGTCTATCTAATGAATTATTACTCTTCTAGGAGGTAAGGTTGTAGGAGTGCCATCACTCACTGTCTTTATACTTCTCAAGCAATACTTGTATCTTTGATGGCAATGGCAACTTGAATGGTTTCTCTTCCTCCTTAGGTCTTACCACAATAGCATACCCTTCATTCTCATCATCCTTGAGATACCTCACAAAATCCTTCCCACTACACAACATGATGTTAGGAGTCTTGGACTGTGGCTCCTCCTCTTCTAGCAAAGACTAAATCTTGAAAGTTCTACATCCTTTCTTGAAAGTGACAGAATTCTCCTTTCCATCATATACTGCCCCATTGTCAAATTTCCAAGGTCTTCCCAATAGAAAATGACAAGCATCCATTGGTAGGATGTCACAAAAGATTTTGTCCTTATACCCTGCTATGGAGAATTCAACCCATGTCTACTCATCCACCAATACACTTTGGCCTTTGTTGAGCCATGTCACCTTGTATGGATTTACATGGGGTACTTTGGTCAACTTGAGTTTGTTGAGTGCTTCCTTTGAGATGATATTATTAGTGGAACCAGAGTCTACTATCACCTTACAAACTTTGCCAAGGATCTTGCATCTTATTGTAAATAAAGCCCTCCTATGGTTGGGTTCATCCTTACATAGTTGTCTTATCAATACCCTTCTAAACATTAAGCTCTCACCCATCTCTAAATCTAGATGGTCAATCTCAGGTGCTTTGACACTTGCAGAGTACTCATGAGAATATGCCACTCTCTTATTATGATTTGAAGTGGTAGGCTTGTTAGGGAACCTATATTTTGGATGGCCTAATTGACAATAGTTGTAACACTTCATACTTGCAAAGTATGAGTTACTTCTGCCTCCTCTTCCTATTCTAGGACCACCTTGATTACCCCTACCTCTATTATAGCCCCCTCTTGGAGTGCTTTCAGTATTATGCTCTATGAGCGTGTTCTCACCTTGTGTCCTTTGCTTACTGCCTTTGCCTTGATATCCTCCTCTTTGACCCCTTTGGTCTCTTCCTCTTCCTCTATTTTTGAAGTTAGAGTCACCCTTCTTCTTGTTCTTTTCCTCCACTCTTAGGGCTAATTGATGACACCTCTGAACTATACTTGGTGTCCACAAACGGATTTCTTCTTGGATGTTCCATTTCAATCCACCCAAGTACCTAGCAATCTTGATTTATTCCTCTTCTTGTTTCTTAGACCTAAGACACAATATTTGTAATTCATCTATATATGAGGCCACATCCAAGTCTTTTTGCTTCAAATTCTATCTTTTTCTATGGATTTGAATCTCATAGTCTTCTAGCAGATAATTCTCCTTTAGCTTGGTCACCATTGCATTCTAATTGGATATGAGCTACTTACCCAATCTAACCCTCTCATCTTGAAGGTATTTCCACCATGTTTGGGATGACCCTCTGAGTCTTGATTTGGCCACCTTTAGTTTTTGTGCCTTTTTCACCCCTTCACACTCGAAATGGTTCCCCATTCCTTCAATGCAATCCATCACTACCTCAATGTCCATCTTTCCACTAAACAATGGTATACTTTCCAATGCATTTCCTCCTAGGGATTTTATGGCTTTTAGAAAGGGCTCTTCATTCAAGATAGGGTCTAGTTTAGGGATAGGGTCTTCTTCAACTATCTTTTTACCCCTATCATTGCTTTCAACTTCCTTATTTCTACCTGCTACATTGGCAACTTCTTCTAGCCTTATCTTCATTCCTTCTAAGGCTTCTTCAAGGAGTTTGTTCTTCTCCTTTTTATCATCCACCTCTTTAGCTAGCTTTTCATTATTCACCATATTTGACTCTCCTACTGATTCACCAGTAGCTGCAAACATATACTGACTTCCCAAGTCTTTAACTTGCTCTGATACCAATCAGATGTAACAACAAGCATTTCTCTCCTACCCTATCCTCCACTAGGTTCTTCAATAGGCCTCTTCTCTAGCCTAAGTCAGGTTCCTCACTAACCATAACCTTCAAGGATCCTTCTCTCAATAGCCCACTCAATTTCATCTTGAGTATACCAACAAGAAAATCAAAATACTTCAACACCTAGCCATAGTGCTCTTCTGGCCCATCTTCACAAATTGATTCAAATTGATCAAGAACTCTTCCATATGGAGAGGTATTCCACTATATGTTTAATTGGATCCAATCCAATTTCCACAAACTTCCTTTACACTAAAACCCTAAATAAGTTCCAAGAACAAATCTAAATTCACCCAAAATAGGGCTACAAGTATTAGGCCTAATTAGGCACTTTTTCCCAATTAACTTGCAAAAATCCTTAACAAGTTGGAAAACTAGAAATGGATACTGATTCCCTTTATCAAGAAACTAAATATTTTCTAGGTCTTATTTCCCAAACATGTCCGTACAGTGACTCCTATAACCATGCCTAAAGTCAGGGTTTCTAAGCATTAAGTCTGACTGCATAAAGGAACTTGTTTCTTTCACACTAATCCCTTGACCCAATCTTCTCCTTTGAGTTGGGGCTCCTCCACACACCACTCTACCTATCCAAAATTACTTATTGAAGCAATAAATGCCTTCAATCCCTTCCATTAGCTCTGCAAATTTCTCTAATCCCTAGCCATGCAACTCTGGCTCGCATAGGGCATCACATTAAAATTAGCTCCCATACTTTCTAGGTCCCCTCCTTTACTTTAAAATATGTACGTGGGATCATCTCCCTAATCCCAATGGCCTGTGCAAACTCCACTGGGGGAAGAGGACCTATGACCCCATTTCCAGAAGTGTCTTAGTTCAGACCAGCAACTAGTTAGAAACCAAAATAATTTACAAAAATAACTAAAACAAAACCAAAAAGAAATCTACCACCACATAGAATCTTAAAAAATGCTACCCTAACATAATCCATAGTTACAGTAGGTAATCTAATTCAAGAAAATACAAAATGCTCAGAAATACAAGAATTGTAACTATTTCATTGATAACACAGTCCATACAATAGCTTATCAAAATCTACCAACCTGTTCACAAGGTTGAGGGAGGTCTAATATAGGTGTCCAATTCTCAATCCTGATAGTTTAGATATTTAAGGAACTACTTTGTCTGAAAACACAATCTTGCAACAAATGTTGTCAATGTTGTCAATGACAACATTGACAACTTTTACATCTTTTGTGATCTTGACACAAAAAATGCTCAAACATCATAAGAACTTAACCAATAGCATAATTAGGCTAATTAAACATCAAATAGGCCTTGTGCACCCCTACTTGTCTAATTTGACCCTTGGATGGATCATTTGCACTATTGCCCCAACATTGGCCATATGGACCAAAAGAGCAACTTTGGACATTACTGAAACTAAAAACACTAAATACCTAAGTAGACCTCCTCATCTAACTCCAAAAATCCTAGGACCTAACTTGTCCCATTTATTCCCTATTGGTTTGGCTAGAACCACTACAATCCAAAAACAACTTAGAAGCCCTAGGTTACTTTCTAGCCCTACCTAGGTGCTCCTACACCATCTACGTTGTTATTTACCCCCTTCTTGTGCTTGATAGTAAAAGTGTATGATTCCAGAAACTCCATCCACTTTAAATGCCTTAAAATAAGCTTCTCTTATGTCTTAATGTAGCTTAAGGCCTGGTTATCGGTGTATACCACAAATTATTTTGGCAACAAGTAGTGTCTCAACTTCTTAAGAGCTTGCACCAATTCATAAAGTTCTAGATCATAGGATGAGTATCTAGACTTTACTTCATTAAGCCTCTCACTAAAGAATGCTACTGGTCTTCCTTCCTAACATAGGACTGCACCCACTTCTATATTGCTAGCATCACACTCCAGAATGAATAACTTATCAAAACTTGGTAAAACCAGTATTGGTTGGGTAGCTACTTCTTTCCTCAATCTCTCAAACCCTTCATTGGCTTCCTTAGTCCATACAAACTTTGTCTTGAGTCCTCCTTTGATAGTATCAAGGAGTGATGCACAGATTTCACTAAACCTCCTAACAAACTTCCTATAGAATTGGGATAACCCATGGGAGCTTCTGACTTCAATTCCTGTCTTAGGAGTAGGCCAACTTAATATGGCTTCCACTTTTCTCTTGTCCATCTTCAAGTCACCTTGGGATGCTACAAATCCTAGGTAGACTAGTTCTTATTTCATAAACTCACTCTTTTCAAGATTTATGGTGAGCTTCTCCTCTTGTAGTCTTTTCAACACAAGTTCTAAGTGCTTCATGTGCTCTTCTTTTGTTTTTCTAAAGATGAGGATATCATCTAGGTATACTACAATATATACCCCTATATAGTCTTTTAGGACCTCATTCATAACCCTCATAAAAGTGTTAGGTTCATTTGTAAGCCCAAATGACATTAATAACCACTCATATAACCCCTATATGGTTTTAAAGGCTGACATCCACTCATCACCCTCTTTAATTCTAATCTGATAGTATCCAATTTTTAAATCAATCTTTGAAAATTACTTAGCACCCCCTAAGAAATCCATTAAATCTTCTATTCTAGGAATAGGAAATCTATATCTAATAGTTATCATATTTATTTTCCTAGAGTGAGTACACATTCTCCACTTACCTACCTTTTTAGGAGCCAATACCGCTAGGACAGCACATGGGCTTATGCTCTTTATGATCAGTCCTTGATTCAATAGCTCTTGAACTTGCCTTTCTACCTCTTTTTTCTTCTCTAGTGTCATTTTATATGCATCCTTGTTAGGCAATGATTACCCTGGCACAAAGTCAATTTGGTGACTGATTTCTCTTTTTGGTGGTAGTGTACCTGGAGTCCCTTTGCATATGATTTCTTGCAACTGATCAAAAAACTGCTTCACTTCTGTAGGCATAGGTGGCTATTTAGGTGTCTCTTCCTCTTTTGGCTTCACCAAGATTACAGATCCAATTCCTTCTTCTTCCTTCATATCTTTTAGGAATTATTTCCCCCTCATTAGAAGTGTATTGGAGTCCATCTTCTCCATTGTTTCTTCCTCTATCAAAGACTGTATCTTATAAGTTACTCCATTCTTCTTGAATGAGTACTTATTCTCCTTGCCATGGTGAACTACCTCCCTATAATATTTCCATGGTCTTCCAAGCAACATATGACATTCATCCATTGGTAGCACATCACAAAGTATCTTGTCTTGATACTTTACAATAGTGAACTCCACCCACACTTGTTCATTAACCAGTATATTATGTCCCTTATTCAACCAAGTTACTTTGTAAGGATACATGAGTTATCTTCACCAATTTGAGCTTGTGTACTACTTCCTCTGAAATCACATTATTAGTAGATCCAGATTCTATTATAACTCTGCACACTTTTCCAAGAATCTTGCACTTGACCCTAAATAGAGCCCTCATTTGTTCATATTCATCTCTTCTACGTTCTTTGATCAAAATCCCCCTAAGCATAAGGTTCTCTCCCTGTTAGGGTTTTTTCTTGCAGGGCCTTTAAAGATGCTTGAATATTTAAATAACTCTATGACTCCCAATGCCTTTGGTACTCTGACTCAAGAAAGAGAAAAACACTAATTGATGAGGTATTTTGATAACACTGGGGATACCTATTATCACCTCCTTTTTTGAGATCCACTAACTCAGGCAGGTCTTACCTATGACTAATTACTGACTTGATAGTATCTTTGGAGTGGATTTTACTTATGTGTTGAATGCTCTATTTTTATATGGACATGTATATAACAATGCAAATAACTATGACTATTCTAAGAAAGAGCTTGACAATCCAAATCAAAATCTTAGTGATAGCAGACAGTAGCATAATAGGGAATCTCATCCTTCTTTCCTTTTATAATTCTTGTGAATCTAGGAGGAATAACCTATTGATTTACTCTTTAAGAAATCAACAAACTTCAACTGTAATCACATATGAGTACAATTGATTTTACACAAATATTCTGAAAGTAATTGGTTTAAATGATATTGAATATTTGGATGATGATATATTACCAAACCAATTCCTAGACCAATGCCTATCCTTGGGCTCATAGAATCAATAAATGAAAATCCATGGAAAAATAAAAAAAAATATTGTAAGTTGCCTTACAACCTACATGCAACTAAGATAAAATGCCTTAAAAACTAACCTATCACCTCTACAATATTGTATCAAATCCTTAAATATTGTTATGCTCCCTGAAACCACTCACAAAACTTAGTTCTCCCCTTGAAAGAAACTTGCAAGCAGTTTAATAGCTACCTCGTAAACAAACTGCTTAAAAATGCCTTACAGATTTAAACATAGAAGAGCATACACAACAAGTAAAGAGACAACAATAAGATAGAGTAAAGTTGCACTGTATTTTATTCATATGTTTCTTCTTTAATACATGAAAATCTTAAAAAGATTGAAGATACAGACACAAATCTAGAAAGTCTGATTTTGAATATATTTCATCGTCTTTAGATATTACAAATTTTGATATATTTATAGGTCCTTAACCATCTTGGAATCCTTAACATTAGGATGCAACAAGCTTCGGATGGTTTGAGGAACCTAACTCTAAAAGTACAGAAAAGACAAAGAAAGAGAATAAAGAAGCGGTGAAGAGACAAAAATAGGGGATGAAATTTGATATTCCTTGTCTTCTTCTGGAATCTGGCGCCTTTTTCTGACAGTGTTTAGGATAGTATCTAATATTCATATTGAGATCAAGTGACCTCCATTGTAGGCTAACTTACACTTGTCTTTAGTAATAACTAACCTCCCTATGCTCAATGGTCAGGCGCCAAGTGTTCCCCTTTTATTCTTCATCCAGGATTTCCTCCTCTACTACCACAGGATTTTTTTCTTTGGCTTGGTCATCAGGTCCCATGCTATCACTTCATCCTTTATTGGCCATTTAAAGCTCTGTGTACTCTATATTTGTACCTTCTATCTTTCCCACCTGACATATGTGATGGTTTTAACATCCATTAAGAACTTGTTCATGTCAGTCTCTGCCTTGAGGGCTTCATCCAAAATCTTATTAAAACCTTCCGAATCTAAATTAGATCCTAAAATAAATGCCTCATTGCTTGGAATTCTGCTATCAAATTCACTCCTCTAGGCCTCTAAATCCTTAACTTGATCATCTTCTCCTTTCAATGGAGGAACAAATCTATTAAACTCCAGAGAAAATAGGCTTAACTTAGCCTCTATCTGATTTAGCTTACCTTTAAAGAAAGATAAGGCTATATTAACCTTTTTAATCTCATCCTCCACCTCTATCACAATCTCAGGTAAATCTGACCTAAGGGGCTGCAAGGAGGCAAGTTTTTCAAATAATTGGACCCTACGAGACCAATTAACAAAATAAGGGTTTAAAATGGCAATGTACCCTATCACTTCTGTATGCAAGGTGGGAAATTTATTGTAAGCATTTAGGATGACATCTATTTTGTCCTTGAGTATATCAATCCTATGCTAAAGAATGCATCTTAATGCATTTAGGGCTATCTCATTTTTCTTTTTTTCCATATCTTCTATCTCAGCCACTTCCTCTGATTTTGCTTTCTCCTCTATCAGTAAAGGTTTTTCTGAAGGCACATAAACTACCTCAGGTTTCTATTGTAGTTGCTTTGTCATCTTAGCAATGACCAGGTTCTATTGATGTATCTTTATGTGGCATAATTCCCTATCCTTTTCTAGGGCACTAGTTTCCTTAATCAAAATGCCACACTTCTCAGACAATTGTTTTGTCTTGTCTTCATTCAAGCGTGCCCAATGAGTCATGATATAAGAAATCTCAAGATCTCCATTGTTCTGTATAGTCCAGACCATTTGGTTCCCCACCATGCTCTCCTGAATGTTTACTAGTTGAGGCTTCTGGTCCTTTGGACATAAGCTTGACATGGAAAAGGCTTGTGATTTTGGAATATATCCAAATCCCTTGATCATGTTGCCCATTTGAATCTCACTTGCCAACTTAAGGTTTGGCTACTTCCTAATCTGATCAATAATGAATGGTGAGGCTAAGTCCCAACCCTTAGCAAGAAAAATGCCACTGTTCAAAATAATTTTCCTTGCCTCATCTGGAGAGACATCCTCACTATCAAGGTCATAGGCTTGCAAAGCTAGAAAAGCCTCATTTGTAACTATCTCTTCTCCATCTGACTTTAATTTTTCCCTAATCTATTCCTTCTTATGCCACCTCAAAAAATCTTTAAACTCATCAGTCTTGAAAAAATTTTCATCACTTAGAAACTATTGCTGATGCAATAACCTTTCATCAATGCATGCCTTAAGAGGAAAATCTATGTTTTCTTCCTCATCCTACTGTTCTCTCTTCCCCTGTCTGATTATTTTCCTCAGATTATGATCATACAATCTGTGACTAGGAATGAGGGCACTTATTCTATCTCCTTTCTTCTCTTTCCTAATAGAGGAGGTCTGACCAGGGTTAACCTTTTTTATTTTTATAGTAGGCTCCTCTACATCATCTGGCTGGGAAACCTCAGGTCAGTCAATGACGTGTCTTTGTTCTCCTTGTACCTGTGCTACCTCTGCAACATTTTGTTGAGGTTTATCAAATTGAGGTGGACAGCCATAATCCCCATCACTATCACTCTCATATCCAGATTCTAAATATTTAGGCTCTTTTCCTCCTTTCTTTGTATCTAAAACATTATCCAACTACTCACAGAGTACATAAAAATTGTCAATCATAGCTTTAATCTTATCAAAATAAGGCAGATCAGGGTAGAACCCTCCAAATGATAATCCATTTCTCCTTATTTTCTTTTCCAAATTTAGTAACTCATGAATTCTCTCCCTTCTTGTCCTTATCTCATCTTCATCAAGGAGATTCCTCGTGGCATCCTCCTCCACACAAAAACCATGAACATTTGTATTGTGGATGGTAGGAGTTAGGAGTTTCATAGCTCCTGCAATGAATCCTTCTAGGTCAATGTACCTGTATAATGCTGCCCTCATCTTGCATCTTTCCTGCCATGTGCTCACCAAATCAATAGCACCCTTACCAATAGTAAACTGAAAGATTTTAAATTTCCTAGGGGTTAAGGTCCCCTTCCTATGTGGTGCAAAATGTTCATTATCTGTCAACAATAGTTGCCAGATGAACTCCATGGTAGCAACTCTGGATGGTACATGATAGGCTAGGACATGAGGTGGATGTGTGCATCCATATACCCTAATCATGGTAAAATTTTCTTCTAAAAAGAAGTCTCCTTAGTTATGGTCACCCTCCCACTTGTCCACATACTCACAAGGTCTCAATAACTGCAACACCTTTACTGGGAGTCTGGTTCTACTGATACCCATGCTCTGCATTAATGGATATACAATCCAATTTTCAAATCCACAAAATTCATTGTCCTTGGATGTATAATTCCATATCCTAACCCAAAATTGAATAGGATTAGGTCAATCCTAGAAAATCCTCTAAGGATTCAAGTTGTTCACATTCATGATCCCATAGTTAAAATGCAATAACAAATGCATCAGGATAGAATAATGGAAGAACCTAGGTTCCTTCTCTTTGGGATTCTTCTCCTTATTTTACACAGCTATGAATCCCTCATGCATTTTGTCAATAATGTACTGTATGTAGTCATAACTGGTGCTAGAATGCACATCTTTCAAGTCTAGCACCATCATCAAAATTCTAGCATTTATTTTCTCTGCTCCTCCATCTATTCCTAACACTCTACATAAAGCATAGGCAATATACTTAATATAGAAATGTAAGTCTTTAAAGCAGTAGGGTGCAGTCCAAGGTATAGGAGTAATATGATTCCTAACCTCCTTAAGCATATGCTTCTGCAATTGATTCCTAGCAGCAATAGGTTTTAACCTGTACCTCTCCTCTTTCCTAGTAATATTTATCTTGGTAGACATGGTACTGTATAAGTCAAAGGCTTGCATAAATGAATTCCTATTCAAAATTAATAGGGCAGTACCATCATTTTTCTTGATTGTCCTAGATAGAGCATTATAATGGCTAGCAAGACCTAGAAACAAGTCTACATCTATGTAGACATTAGGAACAATTAACCTAGAAAGACCACTAGTCCAAGGGTTTGACACTGGGATAGCTTTATCAGAATTATTATAAAAATGATTGTATAGAGAAAAACCTATGGATCGTGGAGTGCGAGCATCTCTGATTTTACAGTAGTCATCTGCTAGTAATTTTGCATTTTCCCTCTGGTTTTGTGTGGACCCTGGCAACAACTTCAAGAATTCATCAGAGAAATTCCTCTCCCCTTTAGCATCATCATCTACCTCATCACTCCTTGCACTGGTAGAAGCCACACTGACTGCTTTACTCATCTTGCTCTGTTTTCTCTTTCTCTTTTACCAATATTGAAACAAATCTCCACTCAAAACTCACTTCTCTTCTCTGTGTATTGCTTAACAATTCAAGAAGCTTGTCAATCAGAGAATTATCCTAAAATTGAACAATTTCTACCTTTTGAACAAAAAATACCTAGCAATTCTTCGCTCTGCAATTCTAGATGTATGATAAGTGAAAATGAACCTGCGATCAACTCTTTATGGTAACTCTCCCAAGTACATAGCTCATTATTGGAAAGACAATCAATTTTTCTTTCAAGTTAACATGCTATGGAATTAATTGAAATCCTATCCGTAGTTCATGACTGTGATAGGAAATCAAAATCATATGAGTGCATTTTTAGAAAAACCCTTATGACATGTCTTCATATGATTGGTTCTCGATCAGACATCTCAGCTACCTTTTTCATACAATAATTAATCTTCTAGATTCTCATTGGACAATAAATATCTATGTTGTCATGTCAGCAACTGCCACACTTTATGATTTTTCATATTCAGCGACCTTGCAACTATACAGTATCTTCTTGTCGCTGATCAAATTTCTTAACCCTCAATTCTTCTAGAGATCTAGTGACTGTATGATTTCCTTTACTTAGCTAACCATGGTTAACTTCTGGCGATCATGTCACTGAATGAATCAAAGTCATTAGATGAAATGCTTAATCCAAAGTTTATTCGAAGACCCCGTGACTAAAAGTTACCTTTACTCTTAATTGTTATCGCTAAGTCGCTGAGTGTTTATTTCTCTTTATGAGACCCCACGACTAACCTTTACCCTTTCATTTTAATTTAGAGACTAAGTGACTAAAGGTTACCTGATTGTCGCAAGCACTTTTTACTCTCATGCAAATTTGATAGAGACTTAGCGACTATTGTTGATCCTTTGACATTTTACATCTGACGGCTCCACTAAGTCACTGAGTATATTTTAAAAGCCTTAAATCATTTGGAGACTATGCGACAATATATAACTTTATACCTTTTAGTATTTGAATCACCAAATGAATTTTTCCTTTTGGGAGACCATGCGACTAGCCTTTATTCTTCTCATTGTGGATACGTGTCTCTTTTAACTTTTTGGCACAGAATCGCTGATTAAAAACTGACTTAGCATTTCAAACCAGTGACTACCCAACTGCCATATACTCTAAACACCTTGCGGTTTGTCGCTAAAGTCTTTGCATATTTTAATTAACTATCTTTTTACTTGGAGACTACGTGACATAATCCTTTAACATGTCACTTAACTATGTTCTGATTCAGAGACCCCATGACTAAAGCAATCGCTAAGTCTCATGAAAATTTACTAACTGCATGATACTTTGTACAACACCACGACTTAACTGCTTGCTTAGATGTTGCCAGATGACATGTTTCTGCATTGGGAGACTTCATGACTAAAGGGTTTCACCAAGTCTCATAACAAATAAGGAATATTCTATTTCTTTTTGAGACATCCTAACAACAGTTAATCGCCAAGTCTCATAACAAAATGGAATATGCTTCTAGGATCAAGCGACTAGGCGACCATCGAAAAATGCACATGACTTAAGTTTCTCAAAAAGGTAATACAAAATTAGAAACCCGAATGACATTTTAGGGATTTTTTTGCATTTTACTTAGAAGATAGCTTAGG
The DNA here is from genome assembly GCA_018584345.1 of Thuja plicata. Classification (NCBI taxonomy): domain Eukaryota; kingdom Viridiplantae; phylum Streptophyta; class Pinopsida; order Cupressales; family Cupressaceae; genus Thuja; species Thuja plicata. The sequence continues at coordinate 411,553 of MU217399.1, read as the reverse complement.
GTTTTGGGTTTTTTCACTATTCATATGGATTTTGACCTAAAAACACAAAATTTTCATAGGGATACTTCAAAAATGGGAGAAACCTTCTGATTTAGGATTAGAAAATGGCATGAAGACAACACAATTTAGGGCAAACCAACAAAACTAAGAATACAACCAACAGTGGCTCTACCTAAGGATTGACTAAACATAGTTTATGGCAAAGAACCACAGAATCTCTGGTTGCAGATCTTACAAAAAATGGAGAGGACACCAACTAACTTATAATACAAGGGAAACTATTTATAGTATTTACATACACAAAGGGAAAGTATTCACAATATGATACATACTTGTGCATCACCTTGATTCTTAGTTAAAGAAAGGCTTCAAGAATTTCCCATGCATAGGCAACTCAAAATCCTCTCCCTCCATGTTCTTTAATAAGTAAGAGTCTTTTCCAAAACTTTCTGAGACAGTAAATGGCCCTAGCCACAAAGACTCAAACTTCTTGTGTTTTCCTTTATCTTTTTCTCTTGCATTCCATTGGAGAAATAGGTCACCAAATTGAAATTTTCTCTTAGTAGCCCTTTTATCAAAAAGATACTTCATCTTCTGCTACAACTTTATGTTTTCCTTTTGGCTATTTCTCCTTGCTTCATCCAATTCTATCAACCGAATCATTCTATTCTGCATATTATCAGAAACATCTAAATGTTCTTCTTGTATAAATTGACATATTGGCAATAAATTTTTGATAGGAAATCTTTCTTGTAGACCATATACCAGCTCAAATGGAGACTCTCCAGTTTCTTTTTTAACTGTTACTCTGTCAGCCCAAAGTGCTAGTTTCAACTTAGTATGCCATGTTCTTTTATTCTTTTCTAGAGTCCTTTTTAGTATTTTCAATATACTCTTATTACTAGACTTAGCTTGTCCATTAGCCTGTGGATGATATGGGGATGAATATGATATTGTAATCCCATATTTTTCACAAAAAATTGTCATTTCTTCTGATCTAAAACTCATGGCATTGTCCATTAACAACTTAGCAGGTACACCAAATTTGGTTATAATTTTCTGCATGAGAAATTTAATAACTACCCTACTTGTTGCTTTCTTTGTAGGGATGGATTCAATCCACTTGGTAAAGTAATCTGTGGCAACTAATATCCAACTGTGTCCCCCACTAGATTTCTCCTAAAATTAACCAATAAAATCAATTCCCCACACAGCAAAAGGAGCTTCAGTACTTATTGGGTTTACCAACAAAGCACCTAAAAAATTTAGTTTATTGGAGAACCTTTCACAAGGTTCACACTTCCTGACATGTTCATAAGTATCCTTGAATAAAGTAGGCCAATAATATCTAGCCCTTAAAATCTTGTGGGTAGTAGTTTTAGCATAAAAATGACCCCCACATTCTCCTTCATGCATTCACTGAAAACTCTCTCAGCTTGGTATTTATCAAGGCATAACAACAGTACACCATTCTTATCTTTCCAATACAAGTCACCCTAGATCAAAGCGTATCTTTGAGTTTGTAATCTCAGACTTCTTTTCTGATTCTCTGACAAATGATTAGGACATTTAGCATTTTTGAGAAAGAATACAATATCAGTATAGAATGGTTTCCTTTCTATGCTTGTAATAGTTTGATCATTCATTTCTGTCTGATTTATCTGTACTAGATCTAATTTTTCTTCTATCATGATCTTTGCCAAACCTTGTCCTCTTATCAATTTTGTAATATGGATCTCAAGGTTAAATTCTTGAATTCTAGTGATCCATTTACACCTCTTACCAGCTACCTCTGACTGTGTAAGGATATATTTTACTGCTGAATGAGGAACATAATCCTGTATCTTAGCACTAACCAAGTATGGCCTAAAATATTTCACAGCTTTTACCAAGGCATAAGCCTACTTCTCCATTATCTCATAATTAAGATCTACAGCTTGCAAGGATTTACTGTAAAAAGCTATTGGATATTCAAATCCTTGTTCATCCTTTTGAAGCAAAATAGAAGCAATTGTATGAAAAGATGCAAATGAAAACAAAGACAAAGGCTTAGTATAGTCTGGAGATTTCAAAACTAGAGCCTCTTGAACTGCCCTTTTTATTTTTTCAAATGCCTTTTGGGCTTCTTCATTCCAAAAAAATTTAGCATCTTTCTTTAACAATTTTACAATGGGTTTAACAATTTTTGCAAAATTTGCTATGAATCTTCTAACAAAGTTGATCTTTCCTAAGAAAGATTGTACACCTTTTGAGTTCTTTGGAGCAATCACTCTTTGAATTTCTTCCACTCTCTCAGGGTCTATTCTTACCCCTTCCCTAGACACTATATGCTCAAGCAACTTTCCCTCTTTTACTGCAAAATGAAATTTCTTGGGATTTAGTGAGACACCATATTCCAATGACTTACTAAAATTCTTACCCAAGTGATCACAGTGATCCACAACTTTTTTAGAATATACACTCAAATCATCCTGATAAATAACCATGAATAAATCAATGAATTCTTTGAAAGCAACATACATGGCCCTTTGAAAAGTGGCCCCTGCATTTATTAATCCAAAAGGCATTCTGATATACACATAAGTCCCCCATGGAGTAGTAAATACAGTCTTGTACTACTCTGATTCTTTAACTAGGACCTGGTTGTAACCTGAGAAACCATCCATCATAGATAGTAACTCACAACCAGTCACCTTATGCAACATTGCTTCCATATTAGGTAAGGAATAATTATCTTTCAATGAAGCAATATTTAGATTTCTAAAATCCACACATAGTCTGATATCACCATTTTTCTTTCTGATTGGTACTAAATTTGATACCCAAGTTGAATGTCTGATTGGCTGGATTATCCCAGCATCCTTTAGTTTCATCAATTCTTGTTGCATTTTAGGAGCCATCAAGGGGTTAATAGGCCTCTATTTTTTCCTAAATGGTTTTACATCTAATTTTAATGGGATTTCATGTTGAAAAAGGTCCTCTCTATATGCTTTCAAGTCCTCATATGACCAAGCAAAGACATGTTTATATTTTCTCAACAATTTTATCAAATTTATTCTTATATGAGAGTCTAAACCCTTTCCAATATAGACTATTTGAGGACTACTTTCAATTCCTAAGTTTATTTCTTCCAAATCCTCAACCTTAGCATTGCTTAACTTTGATGAATCATTTTGTTGACTACTAAACAATGCTTCAAGCTCAACCAAACCCCGAGGAATCTAATTAGAGCTTAACTAGACAACCTCATTTCCCAAAATGTAGTCTTTTCCATCATTATTTTCTAGTAAAGTACTACAATCTATACTCTGGTTCTCATAATGGTCTAGACACTGCATGAACCCCAGAATATCTTGATCATCCTGGAAAACCTGCCAGTTGTATATGTTGTCTAGAACAACTGGTCTTATTTTGACTTCTAGTATTGACACCCCATGTAAGGTCAAATCATCATTTTCTAAAGCAACATTTGCTAAAAAATCAGCCATTATATTTTTTGACCTTTCTAACCAACTTATGTCAAAGGCATCAAACATTTCAAGTTGATCCCAAATAGCATACTTGTACATTTTTCAATCTTTCATTCTTTACATCATATTTGGATCTGACTTGGGCTACTACCAAGTCAAAATCACCATAAACCTTTAAACACTTTATACCATGTTTGATAGCAATTTCAAGTCCTAAAAACAAAGCCTCATATTCTGCAGTATTGTTTGTACATTGGAAGGCTAATAGAAATGAATATTTAAAAGTTGTACCTGATGGGGATATCAACAATACACCTACCCCTAATCCTTCTTTTGAGAAAGCCCCATCAAAGTACATTTTTCCACAATCCATCTGCTTGCATAATCAACTCTCTATTTAGAGGGTCAACCTCTTCATGCTGACAATAAAGTTCACTTTTTTGCATCCTGAAATTCTCCATATCCATGTCAATGCAACAATTAATGTTAGTGTCTTCAAATCTTTCTATCATGTGAGGAGTTCTACTTTCCCTTAAGACCTCAACATTTTCTCCAGCAATGTTAAAAGTAGCATATAAATCACTTTGTATACTACCTCCCATTGAAGCACTCCACTTTCTTGACAGCAACATGCCATAATGTGGTGGTATATCTACCACCAGAACATTCGTAGTCATTACTACATCAGGGAAGGCTGCTAATTTGTAAGGCATAGCCTCAATGGTACCAATCACAAGGACCTCTCTAGAGTCCATAGCTTGACATCTCCGATGAGGAGTATCAACTTGTAATCCCATTGACTTCATGATTTCCACTGGCATAACAGTATTAGATGCTCCTAAATCAATCATACAATTTTTTAGCATCTTTCCATTAATTATCAGTGAAAGAAAAAATGGGTCAACAACCTTTGGGGAAGAAGTTGTATTCAATAAAATTTGAGGAATCTCATATGTTAACACCTCAACTTCCTTCCCTTGGGTAATTTTACCAATATTTTCTAGACTTTGAACCTTTATTATGGGCACACTGTTTAACAATGACATTACCTTTTCCTTATGTTCTCTAATTCTCATCATCTCTAGAAATGGTACCTTAACTGTCATTTGGGACAACTGTTGACCCATATCTACTGGAGTATATCTCATATCTGAAGACTTTGATTTATCAATAGTGACATAATTTTTTTTATTATGTTCATTCAGAGTTGATTCTTTTAATTTTTTGCTTTCCACCTTTTGAACAGGAGTACTTGCTTCTTGTCTTTTCAAATCTCCTTCTTGTACAACATTTGGTTCAAGGGATTTTGTAATAATTTTGACCTTATGTTTACTTACATTTTCACCAAGTCCTTCCTTTTTTTTCACATACTTAGTGTCTATTTTATTTTCTTTTATAAAGACACCTAATGGTTGACTACCAGTACCACCCACTACTCTATTTCTCATATGGTAGTTGTTTCTAGCTTTGTTCACTTATTATGCAGTAATCCTAGCTTTCTCTTCATCTGAAGCTTTTCTAATAAGTGGAATATCTTGATTTTCTTGAGCATAACATCTTATATGATCATCAGTTCCCTCAGTTTCACTATCAGATAAGATCTGTTGATGATGATTTTCTACCCTCCTTTGTGAAATACAAGAATCATGATTTTCATCTTCACTGTCTAAATCTATATCATGGCATGAATAAGTATTTGTCATACTATGATCACACTGTTCACCCTTATCATTTCCCTATTCTTCACTTACTCTCAAGTCTAAGGAAATAATACAAAAATCAGGGTTATGAGGGGCTTCACAAGCTTCACACCAAGGATCATCATTGCAGAAATGGACAGAATTTTTATGTAGAGGATCTAGAGTTCTGTTGTATGTCTTTTCTTTTCTAGGTACAGTAATAGGCTTCCCATCTTTGAACTAAGTTCCATAAGGATGGTTTTGCATTCTATTTTGAGGATTGTATGTAGGATTATAAGAAGGCCTATTGCTCTGAGGAGCCCTATATTCCTTATACTCTGGTTCTTTTAAATTGCTCCTACTAAACCTTGAGTCATCCCTCCTATTCAACTTACCATATACTCTTCTATTTATTTCAAAATTCACTGTTATCTTATAAGCATCAGTAAGAGTTCTAGGGTTTTTATCTCTAAGAGCATATCCCATCTTAGAATCAAAGGCATTCAAATAAGTTGCTAGACATACCTCTTCATCTAGCCTTATTATCTGAAATAGTTTGTTCATAGCTCTTTGAAATCTTGTATTAAACTCTATGACCTCTTCATTGTAATTCTTTTTTATATTGTTGAACTCATTCAACAAAAAGCCTTTATTTGTTTTGTCTCCATATTGATCCTTAAATAATTCAATCAACTCATCCATAGAAACAACATATCCATTAGAAAGGATCCTAAACCATTTTGTTACATCTTCCACTAAAGACTGAACAAATAATTTCATTAATACATCCTCATGAGTGATATTTAAATCATCAACAAAATCAATGAACTTTCTTAAATCTGTTTCACAAGAAATAACATTGTTACCTGCAAACTTTGGGAGCTTTTCTCCTATATCACCCACATCTTTAGGAAAAGCATTAGGATATCCAGGGATACCAAAAAAATTAAATTGTTTATACCTTTCAGTATGTAATGGCTTCCTTTGAAAACTATCATTTTCCTTGAAAGTAGTGGCCTTTGCTTTATAAGTAGTAATATTTTCTGGCCCAGCATGAGAATATTTTGAAGACTGCGAAAAATCTATCTTTTTCTTCATTTCAACTGTTGCAGCTTCCATTTGTGCCTTTTCTAACATTTTCTCCATGGTTTCTTTTTCAATTCTCAATTTCTCCAAATCAATGTCCAACTTGGACAGTTGGTCTATTAAAGGCTTCTGAAACTTAGGTTCTTGATTTCTGTATTTACTCATCTTTTGCTTACCTTTATCCTTTTGTGAAGTAGAAGCCTTATGAGTGAGTGGCATTTCTTGGTCTTTTTGAGACCTCTCTGTATCTTTCATATTTTAATGTCTTGAAGATCTTCTTTTTCTCTTATCAACATCCTTATGCTCATGTTTTTTCTTTCTCATTTCTCTCTCCCTTTTCATTTGTTGAACTAGGGCAAGTTGTTTCATGATGAACTTCTCTTCATTTTCTAGCATATCAGAGGGAGCATCTTCAGAATCTGAACTAGATGTACTTGTCTCTTCTCTCTCATTTGAAGTAGAAGTGACTGTAGGTATTTCTAATACCCTTTCAGTAGCTTCTTCATACTCTGAAGTATTTCCATCATGAGAATGTTGATTTCTATTCATGTCCCTCCCAACATTACCCTCTTTAACTCTTGGAGGGGTTTCATCCATACTAACTTGGTTTCACTTTTTCCTCTAAGACATTTCCATCCTTGAGGATGATGGGATTCCACCATATAATACTTTCTTAGGATCACTTCTCATCCTTGACCTAGTATTCATTTTGAAAGATATTTACTAACTTTGCACTAATATTAGAGATTTATTTTTAGAGTCACCACCCAATAACTTGGAATGAATGAATACTTAAGAGAAAATTTGTAAAAAACAATTGATATGATTTGTATAAAATATTAAAACTTTAAAACACCAGAGATTTCTGACTACTTGGACTAGAGATATTCTAAAATTTCTTTAACCAGACTTTATAATCTCCAATCCCTAGCAGAATCACCAATTTGTTAGGGTTTTTCCTTGCAGGGCCTTTAAAGATGCTTGAATATTTAAATAACTCTATGACTCCCAATGCCTTTGGTACTCTAACTCAAGCAAGAGAAAAACACTAATTGATGAGGTATTTTGATAACACTCGGGATACCTATTATCACCTCCTTCTTTTTTGAGATCCACTGACTCAGGCAGGTCTTACCTATGACTAATTACTGACTTGACAGTATCTTTAGAGTGGATTTTACTTATGTACTGAATGCTCTATTTTTAGATGGACATATTTATAACAATGCAAATAACTATGACTATTCTGAGAAAGAGCTTGACAAACCAAATCAATATCTTAGTGATAGCAGACAACAACATAATAGGGAATCTCATCTTTCTTTCCTTTTATAATTCTTCTGAATCTAGGAGGAATAACCTATTGATTTACTCTTTAATAAATCAACAAACTTCAACTGTCATCACATATGAGTACAATTGATTTTACACAAATTTTCTAAAAGTAATTGGTTTAAATGATATTGAGTATTTGGATGATAGATTACCAAACCAATTCCTAGATTAGTGCCTATCCTTGGGCTCATAGAAACAATAAATGAAAATTCACAGAAAAAAAAAACAAAATATTGTAAGTTTCCTTACAACCTACATGAAACTAAGATAAAATTCCTTACAAACTATCCTGTCACCTCTACTATATTGTATCAAACCCTTAAATATTTTTATGCTCCCTAAAACCACTTACAAAACTTAGTTCTCTCCTTGAAAGAAACTTGAAAGCAGTTTAATAGCTACCTTGTAACCAAAATCCTTAAAAATGCCTTACAAATTTAAACATAGAAGAGCATACACAACAAGTAAAGAGACAACAATAAGATAGAGTAAATTTGCACTGTATTTTATTCATATGTTTCTTCTTTAATACATGAAAAGCTTAAAAAGCTTGAAGATATAGACACAAATCTAGAAAGTCTGATTTTCAATATATTTCATCCTCTTTAGCTATTACAAATTTTGATCTATTTATAGGTCCTTAACCATCTTGGAATCCTTAACATTAGGATGCAACAAGCTTCAGATGGTTTAAGGAACCTAACTCTAAAAGTACAAAAAATACAAATAAAGAGAACAAAGAAGTGGTGAAGAGACAAAAATAGGGGATGAAACCTGATATTCTTTGTCTTCTTCTGGAATCTGGCACCTTTGTCTGATAGTGTACAGAATAGTATCTGATATCCATATTTAGATCAAGTGACCACCATTACAGGCTAACGTACACTTGTCTTTAGTAATAACTAACGTCCCTATGCTCAATGGTCAGGTGCCAAGTGTTCCCCTTTATTCTTCATCCAGGATTTCATCCTCTACTACCATAGGCTTCTTTTTCTTTGGCTTGGTCATCAGGTCCCATGCTATCACTCCATCCTTTGTTGGCCATTTAAAGCTCTATGTACTCTATACTTTTACCTTCTGTCTTTCCCACCTGACATCTGTGATGATTTTAACATCCATTATGAACTTGTTCATGTCAGTCTCTGCCTTGAAGGCTTCATAAAAAATCTTATTAAAACCTTCCAAATCTAAATCAAATATTAAAATAAATGCCTCATTTCTTGGCATTCTACTATCAAATTCACTCCTCCAGGCCTCCAAGGCCTTAACTTGATCATCTTCTCCTTTCAATGGAGGAACAAATCTATTAAACTCTGGAGAAAATAGGCTTAACTTAACCTCTATCTACTTTAGCTTACCTTTAAAGAAAGATAAGGCTATATTAAAATTTTTAATCTCATCCTCCACCTCTATCACAATCTCAGGTAAAGCTAACCTAACTGGCTACAAGGAGGCAAGTTTTTCAAATAATTGGACCCTAGGAGACCAATTAACAAAATAAGGGTTTCAAATGGTGATGTACCTTGTCACTTTTACATGCAAGGTGGGAAATTTATTATAATCATTTAGGATGACATCTGTTTTGTCCTTGAGTATATCAATCCTATGCTAAAGAATGCATCTTAATGCATTTAGGGCTATCTCATTTTTCTTTTTGCCCATATCTTCTATCTCAGACACTTCCTCTGATTTTGTTTTCTCCTCTATCTGTAAAGGTTGTTCTAAAGGAACATAAACTACCTCAGGTTTCTCTTGTAGTTTCTTTTTCATCTCAGCAATGACCAGGTTCTATTGATGTATCTTTATGTGGCATAATTCCCTATCCTTTTCTAGGGCACTAGTTTCCTCAATCAAAATGCCATGCTTCTCAGACAATTGTATTGTCTTGTCTTCATTTAAGTGTGCCCAATGAGTCATGATCTGAGAATCTCAAGATCTCCAATGTTCTGTAAAGTCTAGACCATTTGGTTCCCCGCCATGCTCTCCTGAATGTTTACTAGTTGAGGCTTCTGGTTCTTGGGAAATAAGCTCCACATGGAAAAGGCTTGTGATTTTGGACTATATCCAAATCCCTTAATCATGTCACCCATCTGAATCTCACTTGCCAACTTGAGGTCTGGCTGCTTCCTAATCTGATCAATAATGAATGCTAAGGCTATGTCCCAGCCCTCAGCAAGCAAAATGCCACTGTTCAAAACCATTTTCCTTGCCTCATCTAGAGAGACATCCTCACTATCAGGGTCATAGGCTTGCAAAGCTAGAAAAGCCTTATTTGTAACGGTCTCCTCTCCATCAAACTTCAACTGTTCCCTAATCTATTCCTTCTTATGCCACCTCCAAAAATCTTTAAACTCATCAGTCTTGACAAAATTGTCATCACTTAGAAACTATTGCTAATGCAATAACCTTTCATCAATGCATGCCTTAAGAGGAAAATCTATGTTTTCTTCCTCATCCTGTTGTTGTCTCTTCCCCTTTCTGATTCTTTTCCTCAGATTATGATCATACAATATGTGACCAGGAATGAGGGCACTTGTTCTATCTCCTTTCTTCTCTTTCCTAATAGAGGAGGTCTGACCAGGGTCAACCTTTTGTCTTTTTGTAGTAGGCTCCTCTACATCATTTGGCTAGGAAACCTCAGTCAGGTCAATAATGTGTCCTTTTTCTCCTTCTACATATGCTGCCTCTATAACATTCTAATGAGGTTGATCAAATTGAGCTAGACGGGCATAATCCCCATCACTATCACTATCATATTCAGATTCTGAATATTCAGGCTCTTTTCCTCCTTTCTTTGTATCTAAAACATTATCCAACTGCTCATAGAGTACATAAAAATTGTCAATCATAGCTTTAATCTTATCAAAATAAGGCAGATCAGGGTAAAACCCTCTAAATGATAATCCATTTCTTCTTATTTTCTTTTCCAAATTTAGTAACTCATGAATTCTCTCCTTTCTTGTCCTTATCTCATCTTCATCAGGGAGATTTCTTGTGGCATCCTCCACACAAAAACCATGAACATTTATCCTGGGGATGGTAGGAGTTAGGAGTTTCCTAGCTCCTGCAATGAATCCTTCTAGGTCAATGTACCTGTATAATGTTGCCCTAATCTTGTATCTTTCTAGCCATGTGCTCACCAAATCAATAGCACCCTTACCAATAGTAAACTGAAAGATTTTAAATTGCCTAGGGGTTAAGGTCCCCTTCCTATGTGGTGCAAAATGTTCATTATCTGTCAACAATAGTTGCCAGATGAACTCCATGGCAGAAACTCTAGATGGTACATGATATGGTAGGACATGAGGTGGATGTGTGCATCCATATACCCTAATCATGGTAAAATTTTCTTCTAAAAATAAGTCTCCCCAGTTATGGTCATCCTCCCACTTGTCCACATACTCACAAGGTCTCAATAACTCCAACACCTTTACTGGGAGTCTAGTTCTACTGATACCCATGCTTTGCATTAATGGATATACAATCCAATTTTCAAATCCACAAAATTCACAGTCCTTGGATGTATCATTCCATATCCTAACCCAAAATCGAATAGGATTAGGACGATCCTGGAAAATCCTCCAAGGATTCAAGTTGTTCACTTTCATGATCCCATAGTTAAAATGCAATAAAAAATACATCAACATAGTATAATGGAAGAACCTAGGTTCCTTCTCTTTGGGATTCTTCTCCTTCTTCTGCACAGCTATGAATCCCTCATGCATTTTTTCAATAATGTACTGTATGTAGTCATAACTAGTGCTAGAATGCACATCTTGCAAGTCTAGCACCATCATCAAAATTATAGCATTTGTTTTCTCTGCTCCTCCATCTATTCCTAACACTCTACATAAAGCATAGGCAATATACTTAATATAGAAATGTAAGTCTTTAAAGTAGTAGGGTGCAATCCCAGGTATAGGAGTAATATGATTCCTAACCTCCTTAAGAATATGCTTCTACAATTGATTCCTAGCAGCACCAGGTTGTAACCTATACCTCTCCTCCTGCCTAGTAATATTTATCTTGGTAGACATGGTACTGTATAAGCTGATGGCTTGCATAAATGAAATCCTATTCAAAATTAATAGGGTCGTACCATCATTTTTCTTGATTGTCCTAGACAAAGCATCATAATGGATAGCAAGACCTAGAAACAAGTCTACATCTACATAGACATTAGGAACAATTAACCTAGAAAGACCACTAGTCCAAGGGTTTGACACTGGGATGGCTTTATCAGAATTATTATTAAAATAATTGTATAGAGAAAAACCTATGGATCCTGGAGTGCGAGCATCTCTGATTTCACAGTAGTCTTCTGCTAGTAAGTTTTCATTTGACCTCTTGCTCTTTGTGGACCCTGGAAACAGCTTCAAGAATTCATCAAATAAATTCCTCTTCCCTTTAGCATCATCCTCTACTTCATCACTGCTTCTGCTGGTAGAATCCACACTGACTGCTTTACTCATCTTACTCTATTTTCTCTTTCTCTTTTACCAATATTGAAACAAATCTCCACTCAGAACTCACTGCTCTTCTCTGTGTATTTCTTAACAATTCAAGAAGCTTGTCAACCAAAGAATTATCCTAAAATTGAACAATTTTTGCCTTCTAAACACAAAAGAGAATTCTTTTCTCTGCTATTCTGGATGTATGATGAGTGAAAATCAAAATCATATAAGTGTGTTTTCAAAAAAACCCTTATAAAATTTGAACGGGATGACATGTCTTCATATGATTGGCTCTCCATCAGACATCTCAGCTACCTTTTTCACACAGTAATTAATCTTCTTGATTCTCATTAGATGTTGATTATCTATGTTGTCATGTTAGCAACTATCGCCCTTTATGTTTGTTCATATTCAGTGACCACGCAACTGTACAGTATCTCCTTGTCACTGATCATATTTCTTAACCCTCAATTCTTCTGGAGATCTAGCGATTGTATGATTTCCTTTACTTAGCTAACCATGGTTAACTTCTTGTGATCACACGACTGAATGAATCAAAGTCTCTAGATGAAATTCTTAACCCAAAGTTTATTCGGAGACCCTGTGACTAAAAGTTACCTTTACTCTTAATTATTATCGCTAAGTCACAGAGTGTTTATTTCTCTTTACAAGACCCCACAACTAACCTTTACCCTTTGATTTTAATTCAGATACTATGCAACTAAAGGTTACCTCATTATCGCGAGCACTTTTTACTCTCATGCAAATTTGATAGAGACTTACTGACTACCATTGATCCTTTGACATTTTACATCTGACGGCTCCGCTAAGTCGCTAAGTATATTTTAAAATTCCTAAATCATTTGGAGACTACGCAATAATATATAACTTTATACCTTTTAGTCTCTGAATCACCAAATGATTTTTTCCTTTTGGGAGACCACGCGACTAGCCTTTATTCTACTCATTGTGGACATGTGTCTCTTTTAACTATTTGTCACCAAATCGTTGATTAAAAATTGACTTAGCATTTTAAAATAGTGACTACCTGACCGCCATATACTCTAAACACCTTGCGGTTCGTCACCAAAGTCTCAGCATATTTTACTTAACTATCTTTTTACTTGGAGACTACGTAGCATAAGCCTTTAACATGTCACTTAACTGTGTTCTGATTCAGAGACCCCGCAACTAAAGCAATCACTAAGTCTCATGAAAATTCACTAACTGCATGATACTTTGCGTGACACCGCGACTTAACTGCTTGCTTAGATGTTGCCTGATGATGTGTTTCTGCATTGGGAGACTTCACAACTGAAGCGTTTCACCAAGTCTCATAACAAATAAGGAATATTTTGTTTCTTTTTGAGACATCCCGACAACAGTTAATTGCCAAGTCTCATAACAAAATGGAATATGCTTCTAGGATCAAGCGACTAGGTGACCATTGAAAAAGGCACATGACTTAAGTTTCTTAAAAAGGTAATGCAAAATTAGAAACCCAAATGAAATTTTAGGGCTTTTTTTCATTTTACTTAGAAGATAGCTTAGGGTTTTGGGTTTTTCCACTATTCATATGGATTTTGACCTAAAAGCATATAATTTGCACAAGGACACTTCAAAAATGGGAGAAACATTCTAATTCAGGATTAGAAAATGGCATGAAGACAACAAAATTTAGGGAAAACCAACAAAACCAAGAATACAACCAAAACTCCCTTCTCTAAATCCAAACTTATCTCTAACTATTTTTTCATGTCCTCCTCTTGCACATATGCAATCTTTTTCTCACCTTGTAAAGATGTTGGCTTATCTAGACACCTATATGTAGGGTGATCCAATTGGACACAATTATTACACTTCATTGAAGCAAAATGTGAGATTCTTCCAAATCCACCTGATCTACCTCTTCCACCACTGTGAAATCCTCTACCTCTAATATATCCTCCTCTATTTCTTGACTCATGTTTTTTTTCAACAAACTTATAGTCTCCTTGGCTTCTGATATCATTGTTCCTTCCACTAGAACCACCTCTATGTCCTCCTCTAGAGTCTCTACCTCTTCCTCTTCCCCTAGAGTGGAATCTTGTTTCTTTTTGAGTTTATCTTCCATCTTAAGGGGAATTTGAAAACACCGATGGATAGAAGTTAAAGTAAAGAGGCTCAAATCTTCTTGTATGTTCCACCTAAGGCCATTGAGATACCTAGCAACTTTGATGCTTTCTACCTCTTTCACTTTTGACCTAAGGCATAGTTTTTGGAACTCTTCAGTATAGGATGCCACATCTAGATCTTTCTATCTGAGATTCTATCTCCTTTTGTGTAATTAGATGTCATAATCCTCTAGTAAATAGTTCTCTTTCACCTTAGTCACCATAGCTTTCCAATTTTCTATTGGCTTCTTCCCTTCTCTTTCTCTTTCTTCTTGCAAGAACTTCCACCAAGTTAGTGCTTTTTCTCTTAGCCTTTATTTGGCTATATTCACCTTTTGTGCCTCTGTGATACCATCACATTCAAAATGGTTTTTCATACCCTCAATCCATTCCATCACTAACTCTGCATCCATTTTTCCAAATAATACTGGAATGCCCTTTATTGCTTTGTCACTTAATGCCTTGAGGGCTTTGAGGAAAGGTTCCTCAGGTAATGGAGGGTCAGGTTCTGGCTCTGCCTCCTCTTCAACTTGGATTTTCCCTTTATCTTTATCTTCTTCTATCTATTCTTTCATCTTGTTTTCAGCTTCAACAAATTCTGCTAACTTTAGCTTCATCTCCTCCATAGCTTCTTCTAGAAGTCTATTCTTGACTTGTTGCTCTAACAAGTCCCTTGCCAATTCTGCATCGGTTACCATGGTTCCTTCTCTAATGGATTCACTGATGAACTATAACTAATTGAATTTTTTAATTTATTAAGTTGATGATCACCGAGATGTAGAAAGTTAATGCAAGACATTTGTATAGGATTTGACAAACGTCAAATCTTCCCAAGAAACCTGCATGCAAACACTGCTACAAGAAAGAAGAAGACAGAAAGAGGATAGAAGTATTCAGACAGCTATGGCGGCCAAAAAGAAAGAGGAGACATCATGTTGAAAAGAATGATTCTATATTATCAACAATACTGAATAATCTCCTTATGAAATACAAAGATGACAATCCTTATAAAGGATGTCGAAACCCTAAACGGGCAACTGCTAGGAAATAGAAACTTTCCTAAGACTAACTGAAACTGCCTAAGTGAAACTTAAGCACT
>MU217399.1:370768-394438 GCA_018584345.1 Thuja plicata | reverse complement strand
TTCTGAAACCCTCTGAGCTTCAATGAAACAGGAGCAGCGAACAGCAGATCAGCTCTGATACCATATAGGATTTGACAAACGTCAAATCTTCCCAAGAAACCTGCATGCAAACACTGCTACAAGAAAGAAGAAGACAGAAAGAGGATAGAAGTATTCAGACAGCTATGGCGGCCAAAAAGAAAGAGGAGACATCATGTTGAAAAGAATGATTCTATATTATCAACAATACTGAATAATCTCCTTATGAAATACAAAGATGACAATCCTTATAAAGGATGTCGAAACCCTAAACGGGCAACTGCTAGGAAATAGAAACTTTCCTAAGACTAACTGAAACTGCCTAAGTGAAACTTAAGCACTAAAGAGCAATTTCTAAATTACTCTAACAATTTGTAGACACCTAAAACTAGGCAGGTGTCCTCTAATTAAGAAAATCTGTAAATCTCAGCCAAATGCTCTAAATCTCATCAAAATGGATCAAATCAATTTCAAATGGACATTTTTTAATCAAATTGGACAAAATCAATTTAAATCAAAGGATTAAATAAATAATGACATCAAATGATTGAATATAAGCCTAAAGGGATTAATCAAACTATATAATTGATTTTAATCAATTAATTGTATAGTTTAAATCAAAAATCAAATTGAATCTATTCCCCTAAATGGCTAATTTAATTAATTGATTGAATTTAATAAATCCTAATATCCTTCAACATAAATTTGAGCAACCAATGAGAATTGAAAACACAAAGCACATAGATCACTCCTAATTTGTAATGTCGATCACTCATTTTGAACTTTAAATCTCAATCACTCAAATTTGTCCCTTTGTCTCAACCTTTGAGGAAAGCATTTAAGTTGTCCCCCCATTTGAAACCATCTCAACATCTTTCACTCAGCCAAGGCTTAATAATTATCAAGTAACTCTACCCCCTACACTTGGGAAAATCCCATAAATAGAAGCCATTTTGAGAGCATAAGATATCCTAGACATTCATGAGAAATTGCATCCTTATTATAGAGAAATTTAGCAAGATCATAAGCATTTTGAGAGAATATTTTGAGCAATTGAGATCATTATAGAATGAATTGCATTGGCAATTTGAGAGTTTTGAGCTATAATAGGCATAATCAATCAAAATTCTCATTCTAGGGTTGTCACTAGTACAGATTAAGGTTGAGAGCTCTATTAGCAAAGCTTAGTTAGAGATCCATGAGATGTTAAATGCTTTATTTGTCAATTCTTAGATTAAATTATATTATTGCTTCCATAGAATTGATAGATTGCACCTTTATTTCATGAAGGTATGAATTATGCATACACAAATGGTGCCCACCATGGGGATTTGAGGAGCCTCTATATCTCATTTTTCTTTTAATTTTAGGTGTTTTTGGTGCATTTTCTATTAACTTTGCGGTTGTAGGTCCAAATGATGCCTGCCAGCAGAATAATGACACCTACTAGAAGACAAATGATACCTACATAATTTATTATTATTTTTTCTTAAAATTCTTTCACCACCTGTCAGACAAAGTGTGTCGCCTGTGCACGTAAAGTCACACCTGCAAGTCAGGAAATCATGCCTAAAAGCTTTACTTTGCCACATTTGAACCTTTTTTGTGTCGCAATTTAAATACTTTTCACCACCTCTGATGTTTATTTTAATGCATGTAATTGTTTATGTCATGCCTAGCTTACTGCAAAGTAACACCTAGGTCACTGCAAAGTCACGCTTAGGTCACTGCAAAATAATGCTTATAAGCTATAAAATGATGCCTATTACAGTTTATGTTTTATTACTTTTAGATTGATAAATTCAATTTGCTAACTCTCTATTACTGTGTTTTTTGTGTTTTTGTTACAGATGAACAGACACCTAAAAGTATAGAAACCAGAGGTGCGCATCAAAAGGCCAAGCAAAGAGGTAAGAGTTCAAAACAATAACTTAAAAGAACTTCATAGTGCTTCAATTTTGGAAAATCTAGAGGAGCAGGAATTATTTGAGCATTATATCAAAGTTATTAGTGCTTACAAGAAAAAATTTCCCTCTTTAAATTGATTTCATGCATAGAGTCCTTAAGTTGTGTTTGCAAATTTTTCTAAGGAACTTAGTTTCATTTCAATTATCTTTTATTTTGCTTCACTTTGTTTGTTTTTGTTGACTAACTTGCTGGTGGAGCTAGAGAGGGAACAATTGGCACTAGGTGAGCAAGTAAAAATAAAAAAAAACCTCAAAAAAGTGCCTAGCCTTTGCTAGCTACAAAATGAGGCATTTTTCAAATCAATCTTTCTTTATTTAGATTGTGGCAAATTCTTTGATAACTAGCTAATTAGGGACACCCTATTAATGTCCATCTCGAAGGAAACATTAGGTATATGCTCTCGACTTTTTGAAGTTGATCAAGAAGCCAAAAGTGTTGAGTTTGGGGTGGTAGAAAGAAAGGGAGGATAATTGAACCACACATTTCATTTTTAAGAACCTATTCTTTATGAGGTTGAAAAAGAACAAAAAGTGTTTGAAGTTCTTGGAGCAAAGAAAAACAATAGGGATATGCTCTTCACTCTTTGAGTGAATCAAACTCCCAAACTTGTTGGACTAAGTTCAATTTTCTACTTTCTATATATTAGTTAGCTAGATCCATAGAGTTCATGTCTCTCGAGTACATCCTTATGAGGACGATGAGAGGGATTGACCCAAACTGGGAGACAATCGCTTAAGTCACGATACTATTTGACCCACTATAAACAAATGCACTCTTCCTTAATGGGTTGTAGTGACTAGATTGTGCTTAAGTATCTTCACTTCCTCTAGTAGTCCTTTGGAATTGCGCAAAATCACACATTTGTGTGTGTAGGAAGCCCGCAAGGGGGTAAAAGGAATTTTCATGATTTAGAACGGAGGTGTTCATTAAAACCTTGATAAGTAGCAAGCTACCTTTTAGAGCCAACATTTTTTAAGAGTCAAATCTGACTCTAGGTAGATTGATTGGAAGTTATTCTTGTTTAAGACTCGTTGAAACAACCAAGAACATACACATTAGTGTGTTTTAGGTTTATTATGCAAACTTGATGTGTGTGTTGCATTTATATTTACATTTTCAGACAAGAATCTAATTTGAAAGATCTAATCAAAGAATTAAACTTTTCAAAATCCTAAAAAACTATGAAAACAATTTTGATCTGCAAAGTGTCACATAAAATTATTTAAATGACACCTACAATAATTTATGTGATGCCTACACATTTGAAATGATTCCTATTAGTGTTTAAGTACCATGTAACTCACTGGAAACTGATGCCTACAAACTGTTAATCATTGCCTACAAATAGGAAAATGCCACCTGCAATCTACAGAGTGCCACGTACAATTATTCCAGTCGACACTTATACACTACAAATTCATGCCTACACAACAAGGATGTGACACCTAGAAACAAACAAGGGCATACAATGGACATTTCTTGAGGGTTTGAAAACAACTTAATCACATTTTTGGATACCCTTTTGGATTTTCTACCTATGCATACATTCATTATGATCAGAATCTGCCATTATTGGACATTTTGCAAAATCATTAAGGGATTGATCAAAAATGTGACAAAAGAGAATTTTTCTTGATCTATGCTCATGTCGGCTTTCACCATATCACATTATGTTAAATCTACCCTACAATCCAACGGAACTTATCTAAGGTAGGAGATTCCTTTTCCTAGTGACACTTTTGCTTCTTCATGACCAACTCAACAACCAACAAAGGAAGTAGAACCAAATATGGCTTTCCCATTCAAAAATATGGATCCTGACCTAATCAATAATTCCACTAGAGATAACAGCAATAACAACAGAAATGGTGAGGTCAATAACAATGGGGCCCATGGAAGAGGAATTATACCCTAACAATCAAGGGGTAGACCTGTATAAAAATGAAGGAAATATGGACCCTAATGATGAAGAGGCAACCAAAGATAAGGTTAATGAGGTGATCCAAAGCCCATTCTTCATGAAACTCATGGATAAAGTGTTATAAAGGGATAGGGAGAAGTATTTTCTAGACCTATCACAAGCAGGGACTAAACTCCCTCACAATTTTGATGTTGATCAACTCAAGCAAAAAGAAGAAGAAGAAAACCTGATCGACATAATGAAAAACAAATTTAAATTATTCCAAATGCAATTGGACATAATGAAACAAAGTGGGCATCCTAAACCCTTTTATATCGAGGCATTGTGTCCTTTTCTGTTTAACAAGACACTAATTATGGTCCCATTCCCTAGTAATGTTGTTTTTCCTAAATACGACAATTATGAAGGAGAATCTGATACTCAAGATCATTTAAGGGAATTTTGTGCATTGAGCTTGGATTTCATGAATGACACAACATATTTAATGAGGTTATTCCCTAGAAGTTTAGGAGGCATGGCAATGGAGTGGTTTTCCAAGTTACCCTCTGGCATCTATACTTTTGAGGAATTGGCCTCCAAATTTATACCTCACTATTCCTATAATATCAACATGAGGTTACGATGATTAACTTATGTGATACCAAGAAACAAGAGGGAGAAGGATTCCTACTTTTCCTACAAAGGTGGAGAGTGGTATTCGCTAGATACCCTTGAAGTGTACCCAAAAAGGATAAGATGAATATCTTCATTAATATATTGAGTAATGAGATGAATTATCAATTAAGGTTACAATGTCCTAGGTCTTTTTAAGACATAATTGAGAACGAATTTACTATGGAGGAGGTATTGTTTAAAAGTAGAGAACTTAAGCTTTATAAGGATAATAAGAATACCAACAACTATACCTCCAACAACAATCAAAATAGGAATCCTCCTATCAATAACCAATTTTGGATGAGGAAGACTAATAAAGGCATGGTCAATGATGGAGTTGTGGAAGCTAATAATTTGAAGGCCACTCCTTTTACTCTCACAAGAACAACTACTCAAGTTAAAAATGCAAATCAAGCACCCAAAGTGCCTCTCAACAATGACAGTAATAATAACAACTTTGGGAATAATCAAGGGGCTAACAAGCCTAAACCTCTCTTTGCACCAATGCCTAGAAGGACATTCCCACCTTTGGGTGAACCACTTGAGAATGAATTGACAACCCTAATTGCTAATAAGATTATTGACTTACCTAGGGCTCAACCCTATGAACCACAAATCAATCCTAATTGGTGGAGTGAGTCCAACCATTGTGAATACCATAGGAATCGAGGACACAAAATGAATGATTGCATGTGCTTAAGACATGTGATGTAAGATTTTATTGACAATGGTGTGATTAAGATAGAAGGTCCCCAAAATAATGAGGATCATACGACCTTTAAGAAACATTTCTTTAATCATGAGAAAGGTGAGTCTTCAAATTAGAACAATCAAGGCAACAATTCTAAAGGTAACAACAATGTCAATTTTTCTCATCATTATGACAATACTATCAATACCTTATCCGGACATGAGCATGTTGTTAATGTTGTGGTGATCAAGGAACAACCGAAAATGGTCACTTCTAATGCCAACACTAGGGGAAAAGCATCAAGGATTACCCTACAAGGGGGTTCTCATAAACTTATTGGTCCTACATAATCAACTATTTTGGCTAAACAAACATCTACTACAAAAAAGCCTTATAGTTTGGTTGACCTATTGCAAAATACTCTAGCACAAATTTCTATTTTGGAATTATTAAAAATTTCTCCCAATCACAAGGAGATCTTCGAAAAAGCCCTAGTGGAGACTAATGTTCCTATAAATTTGGAGGAAGATAAGTTTCAAAACATGGTAGGACATCTCATTTCGCCACGTTTCCTTTCATTTTCCAAACAAGATGATATGTCCATTACTCAACCTCAAAATTTGCCTTTTCATATAGAAGTCCTAATCCAAATACATAGGGTCAAGAGAGTTCTCCCAGTTATCTAAATAATCTATTGATCCTAAAAAGAAGATTACCATCAAGGCTTATGATGAGGAGGAAAGATCTTCAAAAGGCATGATTGTTCTACCCATTCAAGTTGGACCTATCAAGAAAGACACTAGAAGTTAACTTATAATATCTTATCAGGGAGGCCATGGATTCATGAGATGCAAGTGGTTCCTTCCACCTATCATCAATGTATAAAATTTCTACACATGGGTGAAGAAATCACAATTAGAGGAGATTCTAATCCCTTTCAATATTACAACACATTGAAACCTCTTCATGAGCTATTTATTCCTCATAATAGGGAAGGGATTGTTCCTAATGAAACCATTGAAGAAGCTAAAGAGGAATATCCTAAATTACCATCAAATGTTACATCTACATCAAACCCTAATCAAACTAAATTCAGTTAAAGATTCTACCCCAAAGGTAGAAATTTTGAGACCTTCCAAGGATGAGACAGAGCAAACCAAAAAGGACCAATACCAAAATATGAATGAGATGATGCATAAGTTTGAAAAGAAATATAGAATCAATTCAAAAGGAGTGGGAGAATATTTTGTTTCCCTATTTGATTTGCCAACTTCTCCTAAGACACATGGGAAACCTTCAAGTGCTCATCCACCTCATAAATATAACTCTCATTTTGTAATAAAGAGTGACAAATAAACCCTGGAAAAGGAGGACAATTAAGTTTTACAATGGCTCTACAAAGAGGAAGATACTTCAAACAATCCCGTTGAAAGAGTGCAACATATCAATATCCAAACTGAGCAATATGGAAAGGGATTTCAAATTATGCAAAAAATGGGATACAAGGGAAGAGAACCCTTAGGAGTAAGGAATAGAGGATTTCTAGAACCCATTGAACCTTCTTGGAGGTCAAAGGATGAGAAATCCAGAATAGGTTATCAAGACAAAGGAGAAATTTCAAGTATTATGCATGATTTTCATGAGCATGTACACATGGTAGGATCCAAGAGTGAGGATGATTCCAGAGATTATGAGTGGGATTCCCTATTCAAAGACTCTTTTCATGATAAATAGGTTGATGTTATTCATACATATGCTACCATTCCTAATGGAAAAAGTCAAGACAATGAGAATCAAAGTTCAAATTCTCCACAAGCATCAAATGAGTCTCAAGAATATAATGTAGGTGAAGAATCTAGGGACAATCAATGGATAGGTGAACCTTGGGTGCCCTTTTTTTTTTTTTTTGGGGGGGGGGGGGGGGGGTTTNGGGGGGGGGGGGGGGGGTTGTTGATTCAAACATTATATTTAATCCACATGCATTATTTGCCATGGAAATCCACGAGGACTCTAGTGAGGAAAATTTTTATCCTACTTCCATGGAACACCTTGAGCAAGCACATATTATAGACCTAAGTGATACAATGTACAAACCATAAAATGAGGTCATGTACTTGAATCCTTAAAATTATTATTTATCCTTTCTTCATCCCAAAATCATTGATTGGGATTTAACCGAACCAAGTGACTTACTATACTTTCCCAATGATAATGCAATGGCCCAATACCTAAACACGGTTAAGCCATCTTCTTCCACTAATGAATACAATCTAGACATAATGATAGAGCTAGGGGTCCAACCTCTCAATCCACAAAATAAAAGAAATAAATTCAAAAAAATGAAAAGGTCTAGTGGTGAAAACCACTATGTGGGAGTGCTAGAACCTAAAAAAGTAAAAATATCAGATGTTTCCAAAGGTGAAAACCCAACTGTGGAACCTAAGGAAGAGAGTTTGGATACCATACCAGAATAGGATGATGAGAGATCTCCTATTCTCATAGATCCAATGGAAAAGGTTAACATTGGAACCGACTTGGAACCAAAGTTTATTCACTTAGCAGCATCCTTAACCCCATTAGAAAGGAAGGAGTTCATCAAATTATTTCAAGCAAATAAAATCAATTTTGTGTGGTCCTATGTCGACATTCCTGGGTTAGATCTAAGATTCATAATTCACCATCTTAATGTGTGACCCGGTGTTGAACCTATCAAACAAAAGTTGAGAAAAATGCATCCACATGTAGCTCTCTTAGTCAAGGCAGAATAGGAAAATCTATTAAAGGTTGGATTCATAAAAGTAATAGCTTATGAAGAATGGATCTCCAACATTGTACCAGTTACCAAACATAATAAATTCATTAGAGTATGCATAGATTTTTGAGACCTTAACCTTGCTTATTTTAAAGATGATTTTCCATTACCTAGCATTGATGCTATAGTGGATTTAACAAAGGGACATTCTATGTTTTCATTAATGGATGGATTTAGTGGATACAATCAGATTCATATTGCACCTTAAGACCAAGAAAAGACCACTTTCACATGTCCTTGGGGAACCTTTTGTTGGAATGTGATACCCTTCAACCTCAATAATGTCGGAGCAACTTACCAAAGAGCAATGACCATCATCTTCCACAACATGATGCACACCTTCCTAGAAGACTATGTGGATGATATTTTAGCTAAGTCACATCAAATAAAATATCATCTTCCTATACTAGAAAATATTTTCACAAGGTTGGAAAAATTTAAAGTGAGATTAAACCCAAAGAAATGTGCATTTGGGGTCCAATCTGACAAGCTCTTAGGCTATATAGTTTCATAAAAATGTATAGAAGTGGATCTGGAGAAAGTACAATTAATAATGGGAATGGAAACTCCCAAAAATATCAGTCAAATGAAGTCACTTCAAGGAAGACTTCAATCCATTAGGAGGTTCATTTCTCAATTGGCAGAAAACTGTCATTCATTCACAAGATTGCTACACAAAGATACCGTTTTAACATGGGATGATGAATGTGAACAAGCCTTCACTTTACTAAAAAAATACTTGGTCAACCCACCTATCTTGATTCCTCCTATCAAAGGAAAACCATTATTACTATACATTTCAGCAACAAAAAGATCTTTAGGAGTTTTTTTGGCACATGACGATGATGAAGGAAAAGAAGATCTATTTACTATTTGAGTAGAACTTTGATCAAATATGAATTAAACTATAGCTTCATGGAAAGAGATTTCCTAGCAGTGGTGTTTGCCTCACAAAAAATATGACATTACATGTTGATGCACAAAGTGAAGTTGATTACAAAGATTGATCCTTTAAAATACTTGCTTAGCAAAACATACCTAACTCGAAGGATTGCTAAATGGTTAATGGTGCTTAGTAAATTTGAAATTGAATATGTGGAATGTAGATATATCAAGGGCTAGGTTATTTTTGATAAATTGGCTGAAAACCCATTAGATTCTACTCATCCTATCCAAGTTGAGTTCCCAAATGCAGAAATTGTTAATGTGGAAACTAAGGCATAGAAATTATATTTCGATGGTTCTTATACTCAAAATGGTTCAGGGGATGGAATTTTATTGATCACACCTCAAGGGTACACCATTCAAAAATATTAAAAACTTTTTTTTCTATATAAAAAAAAAACATTTCATAATATTAATCTTTAGTCATACGCATCAAAATTACTTTAGAATGGAACGTTACAGAATTGCAAGTTTATGGGGACTCTCAATTAGTCATCAATCAAATCAATGATGAATATCAAACTAAGGACGAAAAATTGATGCCATATAAGAGAATGGTAGATGAGTGGAAGAAATACTTTTCCTTAATCACATTTGAGAAAATTCCAAGAGACAGGAATAGAGTTGTTGATGCTATGGCTACCTTGGCTTCATTACTCCAAATGCCTGATCAAAATGCGAGGTATGAGTTCTTGGTAGAAGAGTTGGTAAAACCAGATTTTGACTTACCCAACACCCAAATCATTTCCCTTATTAATGTACATGACTCACCTTTGTATGGACCAATTTATTCCTATCTTAAAGATCAAGTTTTACCTATAGACCAAACTCGTGCCCAAAAATGACATTTTATCAGACAAGTCACTCATTATACTATCCTTTTTGACACATTGTGTCTCAAAGGTCTTGACAGAATGCTTCTTATGTGTCTATAGGATGAGGAATCAAGATTATCTTCAAAAGATGTTCACGATGGGATTTGTGGGTCACATTTGAGTGGGTTGAATTTAGATAAGAAAATCCTTCGCATGGGGTATTTTGGGAAAACCTTAGAAAAATATGCTTGTCACTTTGTCAAAGTGTATGGGAAATGCCAATACCATGGAGACATGATCCATGCACCTACACAAGAATTACATCCATTTATCACATCATGGTCATTTTACCAATGGGGTTTTGACCTTATTCAAATGATTTACCCACCTTCTTCCAATGGGCACAAATATATCATAACAACAATAGAATATTTTACCAAATGGGTAGAGGCCGTACCTTTGACAACTGCCATGGGAAAATAGATTTCAATGTTTATCCTTAATCACATCATTTGCAAATATGGTATTCCTCATTCCATTGTTAGGGATAACAGAAAACAATTCAAGAACAAAGATGTGGATGAACTTTGTGAAACTTTTCATATCACACACCATTCTTCCTCCATTTACTATCCTCAAGGTAATGGACAAGCCAAAGCCACAAACAAGAATATTCTTAAAATCTTGAAGATATTGGTTGATAAATTAGGAAGAGATTGACATGTGCAGATAAACCTGGTATTGTGGGCATATAGAACTAGCATCCAAACACCTATTGGAGCTACACCATTTTCCCTAGTTTATGGGGCAGAAGTTGTTTTACCATTGGAGGTTGAAATCCCATCCTTATGAGTTTCATTTCATGTCTTAATCAATGATGAGGATTATAGGGTTGCCCAACTTCAACAATTGGAATAATTGAGGAGCACCAAACACAATATTATGAACATTTGAAGGTATATCAAAATAGAATCTCAAGGAATTATAACAAGCATATCAAACCAAGAACCTTTCAAGTGGGAGAATTAGTGTTAAGAGAAAACCCTAAAAACCAGGTAGATAGGGAAAAGAAGGGAAAATGGGAAGAAAATTGGCTTGGACCCTTTGTCATTACTTCCTCTTTTGGAATGGGAACTTAAAAGTTAGCTGATTGTGAGGGTGATGAGTTACAAGAGCCTATTAACAACATCCATCTAAAGCGGTTTCATACCTAATTAGATGAAAGATCATAGGAGGAAAGAGTATCAGATGAGTGTGTATCCAATGATTTGAGCATCATTCTTTGTACATGAGAAAATTTAAAATCCAAAAACATGAGAAAAGATCAAAATTTAAAAAAAAAGAGAAAGATCAAAAAGTCAAAAATAATGGAAAAGTAGAAAAGAATTAAAAAGGAGAAAATTGAGCATGAAGAAAGAAAAAACATTCAAAAATCAAAAAAATTGTTGTCTTGGTGAAAACCTAGCAAATAGGCACCTTGATAATATCAAAAAAAATGAAAATTTTGAAAAAGAGAAAAAGTGCCTTGGTGAAAACCTAGCAATAGGCACCTTGGTAGAAAAAAGGGGGAAAAAGAGAAAAAGATAAATAAACCCAAAAGGTGAAAACTTGGCAAACAGGCACTTTTTGATCCCTTAGGTCTTTCCTAGTTGCATTTGTACATATTGCCTTTTCATCATCTCATTTGTATATCCTTCATTGCAATGTCATTTGTGCATAGTCATAATAAAGTCTCTCAACTGCATTGTCATATACTAGGTTTCATTTTCCCATGTTTCACATGGTTACATTTCTCACTTTGGGGAAAAGCATTGGTTTTTGGTACCAACAGATTCAGAAGTGCTACATTTTGGTCACATATGAGAAGCAAATTTTTAGAATTTCAGAGGAGAGATATTGTTGAAACTTTGATGGATATCATTGTTCAAACCCAAGCATTTGACCTTGCAACTTGATCCTTTCCCTTCATTGACTTATTATTATCAAGATTAAAAAAATTTCCACAAACCTAAATGATCAGAATATTTGGAACTTTAATTGAAAATCTTGATACAAGGAAAAACACTTGAACTTTTTGATGCTCTTCATTAAATTTTCAAGTCATGTCTTCTTAGCTAATTGATGATGTTTTGACTAGATTGGTGATGATGAAGACATAATATTTTCTTAACTTTGAGTGAGTGTTTTGAGGAGAATCCACCAAATTGTATGAATTCTTCTAAAGACATGGTCATCAAAGAACCATCGAGGAATTTGATATAGGATGGGGGGTTAACTTTTGATTGTTTACACAAAAGGATACCTTGGCTATTTAGATCTTCCATATATTAATACCAAAATCCACTTGCAACATTAAATCTGATGAAACTGGTATCCATACTCCCATCATTGGTTATTTGGCTAATGAGGGTTGTACTAGTTTCTAGATGGTTGCCAAACTGATGAAAGAGGTATTCATATCATCATGATGTGTTCAGTGATGGTTGTACTTGCTCCTAGTTCCACAATACTCAATGATGATAATATATCTCTTTTGTAGTTCTTTTGCAAAAAGCTAGTGACAATTAGTTGCATTGCATTGCATTTTCATGTTAGATTAATTGCATATTTAAAGGATTTTTCCAAGTTACAAAGGGGTTAATCATTTTGGGGGTTCAATTATCAATTATCCTTATTTCAAATCAATGATGTGAGATTATCTTTTGCATTCATTCAAAGCATCAATCATTAATCATTATCCATTATATCATAAAATCAAAAGAAGCATTAATCATTAATCATTTTACATCCATTTAAGAGTGCATTTCATATAAGTTGCATACATCAAAATCCAAACAGATAGTTACATTCATTTTACGATTGCATTGCATAAACATTGCATTCATCATAAACATCAAAATAGCATATAGAAGTAGTTGCATAAATCATTTGCATCCATCTATCTATGTCAGCTATAAGATAAACTGCATCCATAGCATAATAAAAGTAGATACATCATAGAAATCATATAGCTCTACATATAAAGAAATCTCACATCAACATCATAAACACATCATGAGAATCAAAGAGTATCATCACATAAATGTCCATCAATATTTTTATATACAACATCATCGACAAAATGATACATCATCAAAGTCCTCGTCAAAAATCCATACGATACATCAATGTCTATCTAGCAGATCAATATCAAATCTATCTCAAGAACCAGTAGAGGCACCTGATCCATCACCTGTACATCTACCAGATCCATCACCTATGTCATCCAGATCTTTGTCACTTGATCTGTCATGTGTAGTCGATGGTACCTGATTGGTGCTAGCTACACTAGGCATTTATGCCATCATCATCATGAACTGTTGCATCATGGTAGCCACCTGATCAATCCACCCACTCATAGATGTCATACCAGCCTGTAAGGTCCTCACATCCTGGCTCAAGGCATCTATCGCATGTGGATCCTTTGGAGGATCCTATGGTGCTAATGGTACCTTTGGTCTAGCTAGAATCTATGGAGGCACCTGCTGTGCTAGAACCTATCACTATAAAGTTGTAACCTATTGTGCATGACCCTATACCTGTGGAGGAGCATGTACTCCTGAAACCTGTTTGGCAATAGATATTTGTGCCTTCCTACCAATCCTTTGTCTCTGATGCCCCCATACTATAGCTGGTATGGGATGAACTTGTCCCTATCCCTATCTCTATCAAGGTTGTCCAAAACCAGCAACCCTAGCCCTGACATGTCCACCTTGCATCTGAGGTCCCACCTATCCTCTTCCTAAAACCCTAGGAGCTCTCTAAACTCTAGGAGCTCATTGTCTCGGTCCTCTCGGTCCACCACCTCGACCACTACCATCTCCGCTATCATTATTAGATGTATCATCCATATCAAAAATGGGCTCTATAGAATCTATAAATATGTGGCAAAAAAACCACTCTCTATACTTCGTAGACATCCTAGGATCAGCAACATGGTCTAACATATCCCATCGAATGAAGACCAATCTCTCAATCTTAGTGCAAGAATACTCATAATCAACCTGAACTCCTCACATGGATCTCTTTTCCTATACCCATGCATATAAGGCCATACCCTATGGCATATCTTGTACTCTGCCATACTCTCTCAAAACTCTACCAAAGCAGAATCTCTCAATCACAAGTAGTGATCAACCAATCATCCAACGAGGGGAAAACATATATGGAAGCTCATCATTTTCCTCCCACCATCCCTCGCATCCAAGGTAAGGTCTCCAAACAACCTTATCTATATCATCAATAGTATGATGCCAATACTCAAGCTTACCCAAACAATGTTGGACAACCATACCATTATACAGGAATGCATAAGTATATCCTTGACCTCATACTCGAGTAGCTATCGGTCTCATCACAAGGATGTGCTCCCAGGTCCATAACTGAAATAATATAGCACCTGTTGATAAAGTTACACTCTCTCTATATAAAACCTCATACAAATAATGATATAGTTGTGCTAATACATAGGAACCCCAATCAAACCACCAAGGATGTGCAATCAAATCCTCCAAGATCTGACCCCAACCAACTAAGATCTGCGCCCTCATCTATCGGGAAGAAGTAATCCTCCTATCACTGCACCTAATACTATTGGAAAAGTGGGGAATGAAGAAAACTGTGCCCATGTGATCATATCATCTCTGATTTTTTCATCATCAAAACCATGTCTTCATATGCTAGAATCATACACCTTATCATAATAAACCCACTCTCCTCGATTCAGGATGTGCAACAATCTATAAATGTCCTTAGGAGTGATCATCATCTTACCGAGTGGAAGATGGAAATTATTTTGGTCAGAGTGCCAATGCTTTTCCATAGCTGTAATTAAACCCTGGTTCAGCTAGAACCAAGGAAGCTCAAGGAGGAAACTCAACCTGCACTTCTCTACCACACGTATATCTGGACCTATCAATTCATTGGATAAATCAAGGATCCAAGATGCTAGATTCTATATGTACAACTTAGAGAACCATGTCTATTTTGTAAACAAGTGAATCATATTAGTATCATTATATCAGTGGATCATTTTAAGTCAATCAAATCAATTCAATCAATCCTTTTCTCATTTTGAGTGTATCAACTTATTGTTCCTAACTCTAGATCTTCAGAAGGGACCAATATGATTAGTTATCCTATCAATCATTTTTCTATCGTATCAGATTGATATATCAAACATCCATTTTTATGATTATTCTAATATCCTAAACACTTTCTCACATTACTAAACACATCTATCTATCTTTGAAATCAATCTGGTAATCCAGATGATCAATCAGAAAGCAATTGTTCCTTCTACAATCAACTTTTCATCAAATTTCAAAGCAAGCATCACTTGGCATAGTGTACATGTCATTTCATGCTAAGCATCATTTAATCTTTTATAGGTGTGATTTTATATATGAGAGGCATCACTTTACAGTGTACACATAATTTCTTTATCCTAAGTGACATTTCAAACCTACTAGGCGACATTTAAAAAATACTTTTGCCCTAGGGTTTGATAGGTGACATTTCATGGATCAAATGCAAGTTTTACCCTAACTTGTAAGTGGCCTTTTTCTATGCATAGGCATCATTTTCCAATGTGGAGGTGGCATTTAACCTATTTACAGTTCATTTAACCTATGGTAGGCATCATTTGACCTAAACTATCCTAGAAAGCATGTTAAATTGCAATAAATACCATCAAAACACAGCAATAAGTGCATTAGGAGGGTCAAAACCACTTATAGGAGGTCCATACTTAGGGGGTCTCTGATACCAGCATGCTTTCTCAAACTGATTCTCTTGAATAGGAACAACCATCACTATCAATCTCAGCAGGATCAGAGCAAAATCTCTAAGGTAAAAAGTGAAAATGAATAGTAAAAATGGGTTTTTCAAACTATTTAATATATTTGACCTAATTTTGGAGGGATTTTGACACAGTTTGACCTAATTTGATCTAATTTGCATTTTTTGCACACTGGGGCATGATTTTTTGCTAGGATCATCATCAATGTTTTTAGAAATGAAACCATGTTAGATCTATTTTCTATCAATTTCATCATTTATTTTTCATCTAAAGATCAATCTATTTCATTTCTGAGGGGACATTATCATAGTATCAAATCAGGATATGCATCATATATCATATCTTAATATGGGGAAAAGAAATTTCAAACATCATCAGTTTCACATCAGGGCATTGCATCATCATCAAATAAGAGTTTCAAATCAGGGTATCAAATCAATCCATCAAATTAGATTATCAAATCTAGCTATCGATCATCGAATCAGGTTATCAGATCAGTGTTGTATCAATCAATCAATCAAGTATTGAACCAGCAATTAGGACATGCCATTTTCTTTGAATCAATGCACTTCACACATCAATTCAAAGAGGGGTATTTGTAGACACCTAAAACTGGGCAAGTGTCCTCTAATTAAGCAAATCTGCAAATCTCAACCAAATGCTCTAAATCTCATCAAAATGGATCAAATCAATTTCAAATGGATATTTATTAATCAAATTGACAAAATCAATTTAAATCAAAGGATTAAATAAATAATGACATCAAATGATTAAATATAAGCCTAAAGGGATTAATCAAACTATATAATTGATTTTAATCAATTAATTATATAGTTTAAATCAAAAATCAAATTGAATTTATTCCCATACATGGCTAATTTAATTAATTGATTGAATTTAATAAATCATAATATCCTTCAACATAAATTTGAGGAACCAATGAGAATTGAGAACACAAAGCACATGGATCACTCCTAATTCGTAATCTCAATCAGTCATTTTGAACTTTAAATCTCAATCACTCAAATTTGTCCCTTTGTCTCAACCTTTGAGACAAGCATTTAAATTGTCCCCCCATTTGAAACCATCTCAAAGCATTTCTCTCAACCAAGGCTTAATCATGGTCAAGTAACTCCACCCCTACACTTGGGAAAATCCTATAAATAAAAGCCATTTTGAGAGCATTAGATATCCTAGACATTCATGAGCAATTGCATCCTTATTATAGAGAAATTTAGTAAGATCATAAGCATTTTGAGAAAATATTTTGAGCAATTGAGATCATTATGGAATTAATTGCATTGGCAATTTGAGAGTTGTGAGCTATAATAGGCATAATCAATCAAAATTATCATTCTAGGATTGTCACTAGTAGAGATTTAGGCTGAGAGTTCTATTAGAAAATCTTATTAGAGATCCATGAGATGTTAAATGTTTTATTTGTCAATTCCTAGATTAAATTGTATTATTGTTTCCATAGAATTGATATATTGCACCTTTATTTCATGAAGGTATGAATTATACATACACAACATTAAATCAGTTAATGTATTGTATTGTCATTGATGTCAACTTGATATACTTTGATTGGTCATATACATATTGTCAAAGACTTCAAAGAACCAAAGAGATAAAGGTTATGTTATCATTAATGCATAAAATTTTAGTATACAACAAGTGACAAGAAACACTAACGCATAGTGCATGTTGGAATTAATGGGAAGTGTGTACTGAGAGGGGAGGGGTGAATCAATACCTCTAAAAATTTTGTATCCTTTAATCAATTAACCTTTGTGCAATCAATTGTATATCCATTCATTTGATCTATACTATCTTGATGTGAGTTATCTCAATTCATACACTTAACATACATGTGAACATTCATAGAAAAATTCATGAAAGTAATTGACACATAACACAAGATATGATATCACAGAAAACTCATGTTAGGAAGTAAAAAATGCGGTGGGGATGGCACCCAAAAAATCTTCACTATCTGCAGATTGGAAGGGGTCGGTTAAGGCTTACAATTTGATCACTTCTGATGATCTACCCAGTTAAGAGTATCTATGGAGACCTGTTAAAGTCTAATCAATTAAGATATTTAGCAACATTGTTGAGTGTGCACTCGGTTAAGAGATTCGTAGTTGAACTATTAAATCCAACTTCCTTGAAAGGATTTTTATACTTTGCTCCACTTGTTAGAATGATAGAAAATTACAATTTGACCTGGTAAATGCAATATCCTATTTCTGATATAGATCCATTTAAGTTTGCATGAATAATATTATCACCTAATGTGATTGAGTAATACCTCTGATTCTTGGTAGCCTCGGTTCTTGGTTCTTGCTAACCAAATTCACCTTTTGTTGTTTTGGTTCTTGAAACTTTCAATTTGATCCATAGATATGCTTGTAGGCTTCATTCATCCTCTCCTCTATATTCACACATTGTATAATGAATGATTGTATCATCTATTTATAAGATGGATTGACATCATCAAGTTTCACGAAAAACAATGTTAACTCTAAGATCAGGTTTACAACTTTTACCTTGATCTCCTACTCTATGTGTTTTAAATCAGTTAGACTGATTAAAGCACTTACATTCATGTTTCTTATCCCTAAAGAAATGGTTTTAAAAAAAATAAAGATTCTATAAATATAATAAGACTATTTTATGTGACGTGGAAGTTAGATCCACTTTTTGTGGGCTGCAACTAACTCTCAGTTTCTAACGATTGGTTATGCTCTAAAATCAGTTGACTTTCTCTCAGGTTTGTTCTCTTATTTTTCTCTTTAACTGTCTCTCATTTTGCACTATATTCTACACGTTGGGTTCCTCTATCAGGTTCCTCTTTATCCCTCTAACTTTGAATTTTTGGTGTACACACAAAGTTGTGTTGTTGGTTCTCTTTGTACTTAGCACTTTTTGGTGATCTCTTTATATCTCATTTCCAGTTTTCTATTTATCCTATATTTTGATGTATGCTTACTAAAATTGTTGTTTTCATACTAATGGAAAATTAATGTCATCAGTGCACACCAGAAGATAGAGAACCCCGAGAGAAGAGTCATAGTGATACCCGAGCAAGCATTACCAAGTAGAACCAAAGAGATGCCCGAGTAGAACTGAAAGTCACAATGTTTCTCAAAAAATAGAAAACCCCGACAGACAAGCAACCCTGACGGATAAAGATACCCAAGGACAACTGAAGTCAAGACTGGGAAAACAAGGAGTTAAACATCGATCAGAACTGAAGTTTAGAAATGATAAAAGACTTAGCTGGCAGAAGCTAAACATGAAGTTAATTGATTGATTACATTGTTTTCATTAACCAGTTAAAAGCTAGAGATAAGATAGAGATTTCAAGCTAGTTTTGTTCTATTTTACAATGAGATATCTGCGGGATAAAACTAAAGCATTCTTTAATAGAGATATTTTTGGATCACGTCAAGAATAAGAAAGACAAAGACCTAGAAATGGTGAAATCATGTCCGTAAAAGAGATAAGATAATTCATAAAAAATGGGGGAGCATAGAAGAGAATGCTAAAGATAATTCGAGTGAAGAAAGAAGTCTTCATACAGACCTGATCATACAAGCTAAAGAATAGAGCTAAAGTTTTCTGCAAACACCGATAAATAGAGAAACAACATTCACCGAGAAGAAAGAAGTGGAGAAAAGGAACATAAGAGAAACATTGATTAGAAAGGTATTATGAGCTTACAATAGATCTGAACATCTAAAAAGTTTAGTTTTATTCATGAATAGATCATATATTGTTTTAGTTTAACCATTGGATCAGAAAATCTCTTAACCAAGCAGGATCTAACCATCCTTTATATATTGAGATACATCCCAAGGAGTATCAAAAGGTTTGTCATGAATATAGCATAGTGAATGCCATACATCAAGTGATAAACTATTATATTTAAATCATCTAACAAGGTTGCACTTAACAGTGTGTTTGTAACCTTTAGTAGGGTTGGTTCTTCACCGAGCTCACTTCAAAAGAGTGAAAATTTTGGGTTACTAGTCCCAAGTGGTTTTTCCCTTAATAGGGTTTCCACATTAAAAATCCATGTGTCAAATATGTATATGGTTAATTTATTTGATATTTTTCTTTACACATTACTAAAATAGGATTGATCGGTAAAAACTAAGTTATTTATTGTATTTTAGTAAAGGCTAAGACTATTATTCGGTAAAGCTTAAGAATAAGGATAAACAGTGAACTCCGAGTAGTAGTTATTTGATAAGATTATTTAAGGTCATACATCTCGTAGGATTGAAGATAAGTAGAGGTTTATATATGTGGTATAAAGTTTTGGATTAATTTTTGAGGCCACTAATTCACCCCCCCCCCCCTCTCAATTATTCTAACAATTGGTATCAAAGCTTGTGTGCTTGAAAGAAAGTTTTAATGACCTAAGCTAAAGATCACAAGNAAAGTTTTGGATTAATTTTTGAGGCCACTAATTCCCCCCCCCCCCCCTCTCAATTATTCTAACAATTGGTATCAAAGCTTGTGTGCTTGAAAGAAAGTTTTAATGACCTAAGCTAAAGATCACAAGATGAGAAAAAGGGATGTGCCTAAATGAATAATACTCCATGTATCAAGTATTGGAAATGATGTTACTCAATACTTGGATACTGAATATGTGTTTCCTACATGACCTCACACACTTGATCAATTGAGAGAAAATCATGAACACAATTCTATGATGATGGAGCTTGCTTCCTCACTCTCCAATGCTGAATTTGAAGATGTCAAAACATGCACCACTACAAACAAAATGTGGGACAAAGTGAAGCTAGTACATGAAGGAGATGCAAATGTGCTAAGAGCTAACATAGAAAGCCTAAGAGGAAAGTTTTGTTGGAATAGTCCCAAGGATAAATGAGAGGGGGGGTGAATCAGTTATCAGTCAATTTAATTCTTTTCTCTTTCTTAAATGTAATTTGATATAAAGTAAATGCACATTTAGATAACACAATAGAGTACTCAACAATTTTGGTTACAGGGAAACCAAATAGGTAAAAACCCCAGTGGAAATTAGCACCCACAAATAACTGCACTAGTTTATAATGATCCCTGTTAGAAGATCTTAGAAAACCTGTTAGGAGTTGATCTTTACAATGTAAGAAGTACAGAGACCTAGTTAAAGGTCAGACCCTATTAGGAGTCTTTTACAGATAACCCTATTAAGGGTGATGACTCACTGTCTAATAGCTCACTACTAAGATGGTGAAGGCTACAACCTTCAGTACAATAGATATACACTATATCTGGTAAATGAAATTTTTGAGTAGACTTGTTGTATTGATCAGTTCCAATGAATTGCAATCAAATTTTTTTTCTTCACATAGATCTTCAACTTATTCTTTCTAACTTTTTGCTCTTCTCTGTCTTTTCTTTTTCACTACATTTTCACACTTAGCAAACATAACAAAACTACTATATGTATCTCCACCAAGGATAAGGTCATGAAGGTATCTAGAAACACTTCATCAACTTTCTTGTCATCTCAACCAAGCACGCAATCAAATTTAGGACCGCGCAACTCAAACTGAATAGACGTGACACTTCACAAAGTCAGCTTCACCAAATTAACTCTAACATCAATATTCTATTGAAACATGTTTAGTGCCTTTAGATAATTATCTTTAACTCATAACTAAACATTAATACAAATACGCATATCCTGAAGATAGGTGAAACTCAAGAGACACTGTATTTACGTTAGCTCTTAATAGATAAACTCCAGAAATTTTAACTGCCATAACTGATTAATTATAACTTAACTATAACTGCATATCTGGCTCAACATGAATACACATAGCAACTAGAACATGTATACACCATGGAAATAAACACACATAGTACCAAAACATCTATACTGATAATTGCATATAGGATACCTGATGTATATTATATGTTTTCATCAATGACAAATATACAATCAATTATTTGCACATGGGCAAATCTCCAACAATCTCCCCCTTTGACATTGTTGGCAACGTATGATATCATCAACTCAAAGTGTCTTCCTTATTTTTTAAATCTTCTCAATATCCTCATTAAAAGTTTCTCTTTACTGTTGCTTCTCTATATACTCCCCCAGAGTATATGCTCCCCCTTACTAATAGTCCCCCTTTGACATCAATGAAAAAGGGTGTTGAACACTATTAAACACAGGTTACTACTCTAGAAGTAGAGTAGTCAACCATTCATCAATCATCAAGGACTGATGTTCTTGCTACAAGTTCTAATCAGAATCAGGAAAGGGAATTACTCCCAACTTCTCCCTAAGATACTCAAAAGTATCTTTTGATGGAGGCTTTGTAAAAATATTTGCTAGTTGTTCTTTGGTTCTCACATTATCCAACTTTACTTCTTTGTCTACAAATTTTTCTCTTAGGAAGTGGTATTTGATCTCAATGTGTTTTTTCTTTGCATGCATCACAGGGTTCTTTGATATATTGATAGTACTAGTGTTGTCACAGTGAATAACAATAGGATAATCAATCTGAATACCAAAGTCTTTAATCATCTGTTTGATCTAAACCATTGTTTAACAATTCAATATTACTACAACATACTCAGCTTATGCTATTGACTAAGAGATACAATTTAGCTTTTTACTTGTCTAAGTGACCAATCTATCTCCAAGAAATACTGCTCCTCCTGATGTACTCTTTATGTTATCAACACAACCTGCCCAATCTACATCTGTGTACACATGAAGTTTTATATTCTTTGAGTTAGTGTACCATAAACCATAGTCAATAGTTCCTTTTAAGTATTTGAATATTCTTTTTATTTCCATTAGATGATTTTTCTTGGGTTCAGCTCCAAATCTTCCAACAATGCCAACTGCAATAGAAATATCAGGTCTAGATTGAGTAAGATATATGAGTTTTCCAATCATAGACTTGTATAGGGTCTTGTCAACTGCTATGGAATCATCATCTTTAGAAAGCTTGCTTCTTGTTATCATGGGGGTGCTTACTGGTTTTCAATCTTCCATCTTGAAAGTCTTCAATATCTCCTTCACATTCTTAGACTGATTTATGAATATGCCTTTGTCTGTTTGTTTTACATTCAATCCAAGAAAGTATTTGATAGGTCCAATCATGCTCATTTCAAATTCACTTTTCATTTCTTTGGCAATTTCTACACTAATTTTGTCATTACCTCCAAAGATAATGTCATCAATAAAAATAGAAATGAGTAGTAATCCTTCATCTATCTCTCTTATGAATAAATTACAATATGTTGCTCCTTTTCTGAATGCTATCTTTTTTAAGTAGTCATCAATTCTATCATACCACACTCTTGGGGCTTGTTTAAGTCCATAAAGTGCTTTTTTTAGTCTGCATACCATGTATGGTTTATCTGAAAGTTTGAATCCTTCAGGCTACTCTATGTAGACTTCTTCCTTCAAGTCACCATTCAGAAAAGCTGATTTGACATCCATTTGGTATACCTTAAAGTTCTTGAATGTTGCATAGGCCAAAAACAACTTGATAGCTTCAAGTCTTCTCATAGGGGAAAATGTATCAGTGTAATATATGCCTTCTCTCTGTGCATATCCTTTACACACTAATCTTGCCTTGTTCCTTACCACTGTGCCTTGTTCATTCATTTTGATCCTGAATATCCACTTAGTTCCAATCACGTTCTTGTCATGAGGTCTAGGGACCAGTTCCCATGTTTCATTCTTGATTATTTGATCTAATTATTCTTGCATGGCACTTTTCCAATCTAAATTTTTGCACACATCTTAAAAACTTAAGGGTTCAATCTGTGAAAGTAAGTATACCTCTTCATCAGTGGTTGAACCTTTTTTCTCTAGATCTTGTCAAGAATTTTGCGCTCTGATCTCTAATGATATCTTCCTTAGAGTGGTATTTGGATGTGTATCTTGAATTCTTAGGAGTGATACTTTCATCTGTAATCTATGATTCTTCTTCACTTGGTTCAGGATTGTTACATGAAACA
>MU217399.1:307087-317175 GCA_018584345.1 Thuja plicata | reverse complement strand
TGTGCCACCTAGGCTTAGGTCCTCCAAAATCCTATAAAAGGAGCATCATTCTCCCTTTGTGAGCTAATAGGTAATCAAGCATTCAAGTGATCAAGAATTCAAGCATTCAAGTATTCAAGCATCCAAGAATTCAAGAAATCAAGAATTTTCACAAGCATTCTATCATCCATTTCAAGAAATCAAGCATTTTCACAAGCATTCCATCATCCATTTGCATTATCAAGGTTTTAGACCATTTTGCATTGATTCATACAATCTCCACACTTTGGTAGAATCTTGGACAAAAGGGCTTCATTTGGAAATCTGAGAGCTTAACATACATTTAAGAAACCAAAGCTAGGAGGGCAATGGAGACAAGCTGCATTGGGTAGGTGAAGGTAACTTTATTGTTTTACTTCATTTAAATTTATAATCTTCATTGTGTTTGCATTTAGATTGATTTATTAGTTAGATTAATTAATATTTCATTTAGAGTAATTGCACATTTACTTTGCATACAAGTACTGTGTATACTCAAATTAACCTCACAAAGGAGGAAAGACATAGGTTACAACCTGGGATTGCTAGGAATCAACTATAGAAACATATCCTTAAAGAGGTCAGAAACCATATTGTCCCTTTACAAGGAACTGTACCTTATTGTTTCAAGGATTTACATTTTTATATCAAATACATTGCATATGCTTTGTGTAAGGTGTTGGGTAGGGATGGGGGAGATGAGAAGATAAATGCTGGGATTTTGATGATGGTTTTGGGTTTACAAGATATGCATTCCAGCACCAGCTATGACTACATTCAATATATTATTGAAAGGATGCATGAAGGGTTTGTGGCCATACAGAAGAAGGATAAAGATCCTAAGTTCTTACACTATTCTATTCTGATGCATCTTTTATTGCATTTTAATTATGGCATCATGGATGTAAACAATTTAAACCCCCAAAGAATTTTTCATGACCAGCCTAATCCTATCCAATTTTGGATTAAGATATGGAATTTCACTTCCAAGGACTGTGGTTTCTATGGATTTGAGAACTGGATTGTTTACCCTTTAATGTAGTGCTTGGGTGTCAAAAAAACTAGACTTCCAGTGAAGGTGTTACAACTGCTGAGACCATGTGAGTATTTTGATAAGTGGGAAGGTGACCACAATTGGGGAGACTTATTTTTAGAGGAGAATTTCACTATGATTAGAGTGTATGGATGCACACATTGTCCCTATGTCCTACCATATCATGTACCATCAAGAGTTGCAGAAAAGGAATTTATTTGGCAGCTTTTGTTAACTGATAATGAACACTTTGCCCCACATAGGAAGGGGACATTAACCCCTAGGAAATTCAAGATCTTTCAATTTATAATTGGCAAAGGTGTTATTGATTTAGTAAGCAAATGGTTGGAAATTTGTAAGATGGGAGCAACACTGTATAGATATATAGATCCAGAGGGATTCATTGTAGGAGCTAAGAAACTCCTAACTCCTACCATACCAAATACATATGTGCATGGTGATTGTGTGGAGGAGGGTGCAACTAGGAATATAATTGATGAAGGTAAAGTGAGAGATAGAAGAGAAAAAATCCAAGAGCTGTTGAATTTAGAAAAATAGATAAAAAGAAAAGGAGTAGCATTTGGAGGATTTTACCCTAATTTACCATATTTTGATAAAATCAAAGCTATACTGGACAACTTTTACACACTCTGTGAACAGTTGGACAAATGCCTAGATTTAAAAAAGGAAGGACAAGAACCTGAATATTTAGAGTCTCAATATGAAGATGAGAGTGAAGAAGAATATGTTAGTCTACCTCATATGGATCAACCACAACAAAATGTTGTAGAGGAGGTTTAGGTACAAGGGGAACAATGACATATTATAGACTTGACTGAAGTTTCTCAGCCTGATGATATAGATGAGCCTACTTTCAAGAGGCAAAAATGTTGATCTTGGTCAGACATCTCATGATAAGACTTACATGAGAAAGGAGATAAAAAAGGATAGAGTAAGTGCTCTTGTTCCTGGTAACAGAGTATATGATCATAATTTGAGAAAGGAAAGAAACTGCAGCAAGAGGTAGAAGAAAACATAGAGTTTCCCCTTAGAACATGTATAGATGAGAGATTGATCCATCAGCAGTAGTTCTTGGAAGATGATGATTTCAAAGATTTCCTTAGATGGTGAAAGAAGGAAGAGATTAGAGAGCAATTGAGGATAGCTAGTGAAGAAGCAGTGACAAATGAGGCTCTCTTAACTCTACAGACATATGATCTTGAAATTGGATACATCACTCCTAAAGAAGCCAGAAAATTAGTGTTGGAAAGTGGCATGTTGCTTGCTGAAGGCTAGGATTTATCCTTAGCATTTATAATAAATCAAATAAGAAAGCAATCAAATTTAAAAATGACCACTGAGATCCAAATTGGTGACATGATTAAGGGATTTAGATATAGTCCAAATTCCCAAGCATTTTCCATGTGGAGTCTATGTCCTAAAGAACGGAAGCCTCAATTGTTAAATATTCAAGAGAGCATGGTGGGAAACCAAATGGTATGGATAGTTCAAAACACAGGTGACCTGGAGATTTCTCAAATAATGACACACTGGGCACATTTGAATGAAGATAAGACAAAGCAATTATCTAAGAAATGTGGTGTCCTGATAGAGGAGGCTAGTGCCTTGGCTAAGGATAGAGAATTGTGTCACATCAAGATTCATCAGCAAGATAAGGTAATTTCTGAATTGACTAAGCAATTGATGGAAAAACTAGAAGTTGTATATGTACCTTCAGAGCAGCCTCCACAAATAGAAGAAAAGGTTGAAACAGTGGAAGTAAAAATAGATGATATGGCCAAGAAAGATAATGAGATTGCTATAAATGCATTGTTGAATATACTTCAACATAGGATTGATATCTTAAAAGATAAAACTGATATAATCCTAAATGCATATAATAAATTACCTAATTTACATGTTGAGGTAACAAGCTACATCTCCATTTTGACTCCTTTTTTCACAACATGGTCTTCTAGGATACAACTATTTGAGAGGTTGGCTTCTTTACATCTACATAGGCCAGATCTGCCAGAGATTGTGACAGATGTAGAGGATGAGATCAAGAAAATAAATGTGACTTTACCCTTTTTCAAAGGTAAATTAAATCAGATAAAGGCAAAGATGAGCCTATTTGGATCGAGTTTCAATAGATTTGTTCCTCCACTAAAGGGAGAAGATGACTAGATTAAGGCCTTGGAGGCCTGGAGAAATAAATTTAACAATAGACTACCTAGTAAAGAGGCATTTATTATAGATTCTAATCTTGATATGGAAGGTTTTAATAAAATTTTGGATGAGGCTTTTAAAGCAGAGACTGACATTAATAAATTCTTAGTTGATGTCAAAGGCCTAACTGATGTCAGATGGGAAAGGAAGAAAGCACAACTGAAGAGTATTCGAAGCTTCAATTGGCCTATAGAGGAGGATGTGACAGCATGGGATTTGAAGACAAAACCAAAGAAAAAGAAGCCTGTTGAAATAGAAGAAGAGGTCCTAGATGAAGAATAGAGAGGAACACTTGGCACCTGATCATTGAGCACAGGGAGATTAGTAATCATAAAAGATAAGTGTAGGTTAGCTTGAAATGGTGGTCACTTGGTCTCAATACAAATATCAAATACTATCCTGAACACTATCAGACAAAGGTGCCAGAATTCATGTGAAGACAAAAGAAGGTTAGATTTCATCCCTTATTCTTGTCTTCCCACCGCTTGAACATTCTTGTTTTTTTGTCTTTTCTATACTTTTAGGGTTAGGTTCCTTAAACCATCTGAATCTTGTTGCATCCTTGCTTTAAGGATTTCAAGATGGTTTAAGACCTATATATAGATTAAATCTAATAGTTTTAAAGAGAGATGAAATATATTGGCAAGCCAGACTTCTAGATTTCAATCTGTGTTTTTTGAGCTTTTAGCCTTGATATGTATTGAAGCATAAATTTATGAATAAAATATAGTGTAGCTTTATTCCATATTGTTCTTGTCTCTTTTCTTATTGAGTGTACTCTTTTATGTTTAATTTGTAAGGCATGTTAAGCATATTGGCTACAAGGTAGCTATCTAATTATTTTCAAGTTTCTTCTAAGGGGAGAATTAAACTTTGTGAGTAGTTTCAGAGAGTACAACAGTAATTTAGGATTTGATATAACATTGTGGGAGTGATAGGATAATTTGTTAGGCACTTTACCTAAGTTTTATGTAGGTTGTAAGGAATCTTATAGTACTTTTATTTGTTTATTTTGTTGTGGATTTATATCTTTTGACTCTATAGCCCAAGGATAGGCACTAGTCTAGAACTAGTTTGGTAATCCATCATCATCCAAAATATCTAATACTATTCAAAATCAATTACCTTCAGAGCATATATTTAAAATCAATTGTACTCACAGAGTTTACAGTTGGAGTTTGTTGATTTCTTAAAGAGAAAATCAAATAGGTTATTCCTCCTAAATTCATAATAATTATAAAAGGAAAGAAAGATGAAATTCCTTATTATGTTGTTGTCTGTCATCATTAAGATAATGATTTGGATTGTTAAGCTCTTCCTCAGAATAATCATAGTTATTTGCATTGTCATCTATGTGTCCATATAGGAACAGAGCATTCAACACATAAGAAAAATCCACTCTAAAGATACTATCAAGTCAGTAATCAATCATAGGTAAAACTTACCTGAGTCAGTGGATCTCAAAAAAGAAGGAGGTGATAATAGGTATCCCTAGTGTTATCAAAATACCTCATCAATTAGTGTTTTGTCTTGCTTGAGTTAGAGTATCAAAGGCATTAGGAGTCATAGAGTTATTTAAGCATTCAAGCATTATAGAGGCCCTATAAGAAAAAACCCTAACAATGGGAACTTCAATTTCTTGAGTGGCAATCTCATAGATCTCAAATCCAATGCACCGAAGATGTGTTATCATTTTGTTCTTCCAATCAAGATATTTTTATCTATCGAACTTAGGATTCTCTTTCCTA
The DNA here is from genome assembly GCA_018584345.1 of Thuja plicata. Classification (NCBI taxonomy): domain Eukaryota; kingdom Viridiplantae; phylum Streptophyta; class Pinopsida; order Cupressales; family Cupressaceae; genus Thuja; species Thuja plicata. The sequence goes on along the minus strand of MU217399.1, from coordinate 312,147 downwards.
AAGTATGTCATCTGATCTACCTTAAGTTGTTAGGATTTCTCTCCAAGGAACTTGGCTCTGATACCAATTGTTGGAATAGTCCCAAGGATAACTGAGAGGGGGTAAATCAGTTATCAATCAATTTAATTCTTTTCTCTTTCTTAAATGTAATTTGATATAAATTAAATGCACATTCAGATAACATAATAGATTACTCAACAATATTGGTTATGAGGAAACCAAATAGGTAAAAACCCCGGTGGGAATTAGCACCCACAAATAACTGCACTAGTTTATAATGATCCCTGTTAGAAGATCTTACAACCCTGTTAGGAGTTGATCTTTACAATGCAAGAAGTACAGAGACCTAGTTAAAGGTCAGACCCTATTAGGATTCTTTTATAGATAACCCTGTTAATGGTGAGGACTCGTTGTCCAATAGCTCACTCCTAAGATGGTGAAGGCTACAACCTTCAGTACAACATATATACACTATATCTAGTAAATGAACTATTTGAGTAGACCTGATGTCTTGATCAGTTCCAATTAATTGCAATCAACTTTTGTTTCTTCACGTAGATCTTCAACTTATTCTTTCTTACTTTTTGCTCTTCTCTGTCTATTCTTTTTCACTACATTTTCACACTTAGCGAACATAACAGAACTGCTATATGTATCTCCACCAAGGATAAGGTCATGATGATATCTAGAAACACTTCATCAACTTTCTTGTTAGCTCAACCAAGCACGCAATCAAAGTTAGTACCGCGCAACTCAAACTGAATAGATGTGATGCTTCACAAAGTCGGCTTCACCAAATTAACTCTAACATCAATATTTTGTTGAAACATGTTTAGTGCCTTTTGATAATTATCTTTAACTCATAGCTAAACATTAATACAAACACACATATCCCGAAGATAGGCACAACTCAAGAGACACTGTATTTATGTTAGCTCTTAACAGATAAACTCTAGAAACTGTAACTGCCATAACTGATTAATCATAACTTAATTGTAACTACATATCTAACTCGGCGTGAATTCACATAGAAACTAGAATATGTATACACCATGGAAATAAACATGCATAGTACCAAAACATCTATACTAAAAATTGCATATAGGATACTTTCTGTATATTATATGTTGTCATCAATGAAAAATATACAATCAATTATTTGTACAGAGGAAAATCTCCAATAGGTTTGATGACCTAAGAATGAAAGACAGAGAAAACATTAGTTATTATAGCTACAGAATCAAAGAGGTAGTAAATGCTATCTGAGGAGTAGGAGGTGTACTTGAAGAAGAAATAGTGGTAAGTAAAATTATAAGAACCTTACTGTCTATTTATGCTATTAGAGTATCTTCTATACAAGAAATGGGAGCGATAGAAAACAACAATGTCACTCTAGATTGTTTGGTTGGTAGAATTATTACATTTGAGATGAATAACTTTGACAACAGTTTCTTACCATCTATTGATTCTGCATTCAAATCTTCTTTAAAAATAAGTAAGTCAAGTCATAAAAACACTATGAGAAATGATAGTGAAAGTGATAGCGATGACCAAGAACTTGATGAGATTGAAGCAATAATGGCTAGAAGATTGCAGAGAGGCAATGGTAGATACAAAGGTAAACTGCCACTTGTATGTTTTAAATGTAAAGAGATTGGACACTTTGCTGCTAGATGTCCTAAAAAAAGAAAAGAAGACAGAAATAGAGACAGATCATATGAAAAGAAGTTTAACAGAGGTGATGACAGAGATTACCGAAGCAACCGACAATCTGGCAGAAGAGACAAAGAAACTATAAGGACAAAGGAAAGAAAGCTTGTTACCTAGCTGAGAACAAAGATGAGAATACTAACACCGAATTTGATGAATATATTGAGGTGGTATTTGTTGCTATGAAGGATGATTTAGATGAAGAAGAAATGTATGTAGAAACTACACTCATATCTAAGGTTAGTAAAAATGATGTCTGGATTATTGAAAGTGGTTTTACTCACCACATGACTGGAGATGAGGAAAAGTTTGAAACTTTTGAGTATTATAATGGTGGATTAGTAAGAATGGGTAATGACTCACCTTGTTCGATTGAAGGTAAAGGAACCCTAATGTTGAATAGTCTGATCAGATGTGAAAATGCATACTGGGTAAAAGGACTTAACTATAATCTGTTGAGTGTTTCATAGTTGAATAACATAGGTCACCGAGTTGTGTTTTAGAACAAAAAGACAAAGATCTTTAATGAAACAAGAAGGTTGATTGGAACTATTGAACATATAAAAGGTAACCTATTCTATCTTGATGATATTAACACCACTTGTTTAATGGCTAGAAATGAAGACATATGGTTGTGGCATAAAAGGTTATGTCATGTAAACTTTGACAACATGGTTAGGATAAGAAATACAAGTAAGAGGCTTATAGAACATGTCAATACCTGACAATGTCCTGTATAAGAATTGTTAAAAAGGTAAAATGTCAAAGTCTAGTTTCAAGAGAAAAACCTACACATCTAATTCTATTCTAGAATTAGTCCATACTGACCTATGTGGACCAATGAGAACAAAGAGCTACTATGGAGATAGATACTTCATTCTATTTGTAGATGATTATTCTAGAATGATGAAAATTATGTTCTTAAAAGTGAAATCAGAGGCATTAAATATATTTAAATGGTATAAATCTATTATGGAAAACCAAGGTGGTAAAGAACTAAAATGCTTGAGATCGGATAGAGGAGGAGAATTTATTTCTAAGGAATTCACTAACTTTTGTAATGAGCATGGAATTCAAAGACAGGTTTCTACACCAAGAACACCACATCAAAATGGGATTGCAGAAAGAAGGAATAGATCCATTTTTTATTGTGCTAGAACACTAATGATTGAGAAAGGAATCACTCAAACATTCTTGAGGGAAGTTGTCACTACTATTGTCTACACATTGAACAGAGTTCAATTGAAGAAAGACACCAATAAGACACCCTATGAGCTATGGTATGGATACACACCCAATGTAAGTTACTTCAAAAAAATTTGTAGTCAATGTTATATTTTGAAAGATGATAGAAATAGAAATCTTGACTCCAAAGGTGAAGAAGGAATATATTTAGGGTATTCTACCACAAGCAAGGCTTATAAATGTCTTAACAAGTCCTCTAACAAAATCATTGAAAGTGAAAATGTTAGAGTAGATGAATTTGCAGAAAAAAAATGATGAAGAAAGAAGAAAAGAACCAGAAGAATAAAATAGGTTTGTCTACAGTGAACACCCTGACACTCTTCCCGAGAAATAGTGTATCACTCTTGGGTGATAGAACAATGCATCTGAGCATCAAGCTGCAAACACCAAAAATAAGGAAATTACTCATGATAATGTACCAAGCGATGGAGATCAGAATGAAGGTCAAGATGATGATCAAAATGATGAAAAAAGAGGTGAACCAATACTTTCCAAGTATGTTAGAAGACACCATCCACAAAACTAGATCATATGAGACAAGAAGGCTGGAATGACAATAAGAAGTAAGTCACTAAACACTAGATGTTTAATTTGTGATTTTGAGCCTAAATCTATTAATAATTCACCTAAAAATGAAGAATGGGTCAGTTCTATGAATGAAGAGATAGAGAAGATTGAGAAAAACAAAACATGGACACTAGTATCGAGACCATATGACAAAAATGTGATCAGTACCAAATGGATATTCAGAAACAAACTAAATGAGAATGGAGAAGTCACAAGGAACAAATAAAGATTAGTATGCAAGGGATATGCCCAAGAAGAAGGTATTACTATGGAGAAACCTTTGCACCTATTGCTATACTAGAAGGAGTTCTAATTCTACTTTCTTATGTTGCATACAAAGGATTCAAGATATACCAAATGGATGTAAATTTTGCATTCCCAAATAGAATACTAGAAGAAGAGGTATACATTGAACAACCTGAAGGGTTTGTTGATCCTAACAAGAGAAACATGGTTTGTAGACTACACAAAGCTTTGTATGGATTGAAAAAAGAACCAAGAGTATGGTATGAAAGACTTCACTCCTATCTAATAAGTATTGGATTTGTAAGAACTAGTGAAAACAATAATCTGTATTTAAAACAAGATATCGATAATAAAATTTTGATTGCTGAAATATTTTTTGATGATATCATATTTGGAGGTAATGATATGTTATGTAAATCATTTGCTAATGAAATGAGAAAAGAGTTTGAGATGTCAATGTTTGGAGAGATCAAATTCTTTCTTGGTCTACATATTCTTCAATAGGATGCAGGTATCTATATCACACAATCCAAATACATCAAAGAATTTCTCAAAATATTCAAGATGGAAGACTCCAAGCTAGTTGGAACACCTATGGCAACTGGATGCAAGCTAACAAAGGAAGACAAGAAAATCAAGGTAAATTAAATCTTATATAGATCTATGATTGGAGATCTAATGTATGTTGTTCATACTATCTACCAGATATAGCACATGCAGTTGGAATAGTTACAATATTCTCTGCTAATCCAAAAGAATCACACATGACTATTGTCAAAAGAATTCTGAGATATCTAAAGAATACAGAAGACTATAGATTATGGTATAAAAGAGAAGGCGATTTTGAGCTTCCAGTCTATACAAATATTGATTGGGCTGGAAACCTAGATGATGGGAAGAGCACAATAGGAGGAGCATTCTTTATGGGTGATAGACTTGTCACATGGATCAGTAAGAAGCAAGGATGCATCTCATAATCTACTACAGAAGCAGAATATGTGGTTGCTATTGGAAAATTCTCTAACATTGCATGGATCAAACAATTATTGGAAGGTATGAATATGAAATTCTTGAACCAGTGACTACCTATTGTGATAATACAAGTGCAATAAACATCTCTTAGAACCCTTTCATGCATGCTAAGACAAAGCATATTGCTATCAAGTGTAACACCCCAAAATTGGCATCTTGCAACCCTAACCAATTTTGTTGCATTTGTCATTCTTCTAAATCATCAAAGTCCTATTGTACTAGGCAATTTTGAGTTTTCATTGACTCTACTCGACCTGAGT
>MU217399.1:275047-299227 GCA_018584345.1 Thuja plicata | reverse complement strand
GTTTCAATCTATGGTAGGTCACTTGACCTCCCCACATTACTTGTCTTTCTCTGAAGAAGATGACCATTCTTTGAGTCACCCACATAATAATCCTCTGCACATTGAAGTCATGATTGGTCCCAAGCGTGTTCGTTGTGTTCTCATAGATAATGGTGCTGGCCTAAATATTTTCTCTGCTAGTTTCCTTATTGAGTTAGGCTATGGCGAAGACCACATTGATGCTCACAAAAAGATAACCATTAAATCCTATGATGAGGAAGAACGTAAATCCAAGGGTTTAGTTGTTTTTCCAATTAGAGTTGGTCCCGTTGAACATGATGTTATCTGTCAAGTGCTTGACATCCCTTTGGCATATAACATCCTATTAGGAAGGCCATGGATTCATGAAATGCAAGCTGTCCCTTCTACATATCATCAGTACATTAAGTTCCCATTCCAAGGCTCTAAGGTGACTATACCTGTGAACACATGCTATGATTGCAATGCCCTCACTAAATCTGCTGACATTCTTGTGCCTACCAATAGGGAATCTGTTGAAATCCTTGAGGATAATTTAAAAGAAACGGAAAAGAACTTGACTCTCAAAGAAACTAATATGGGAGGATATCTGATTGGACCTGTATTATCCATCACATCTTTGCCTTTGTCTCCCTGTTCTTTTGGGAGACCTTCTGAGAAAACTAAACCTTCTATGGCTTCCCCTCCAATGAAGTATGGTGGTACCTTTCTACAAGCCACAATACCATTAGAAGAAGCTGAAAAAAGAGCCAGCAAGGCTTGGATTTACAAAGGAGAAGAAAAATTTGAAAGCATTCCTCCTTATGACATGAAAACTGAGAATTAAGGCAAGGGTTTATCTATAATGCAACATGTTGGCTATAAAGGAGATGGCCCCATAGGTGCAAATCATAAGGGTTTGATTACACCACTTGAAGCTATTGGTCGTAGAACACGTAACTCTACAGGTATAGGCTTCCAAAAACTCACATTCCAATTGGGAATAAATAAGTTTGTACCTCAAGAAGATAAGAAACCAATCTCTAAGGAAACACCTCAAATTGCAGAACCAAAAGATAGCTCCGATGAGGATACATTTCCTTATCCTATTCCACCAAACTTGGTAGCATTTTTTGCTGAACCAGACAGTTTGTACCATGTGTCAGTACTGTAGACATTGATAGTGACTCTGACACTACTACTTCAATCACTCCATTAACTTATGAAGAGTGGAAAGATATATATACTCTGAACCCTAGTCATCAAAGTGATTTATTCATACCACCGCACTTTCAAGAATGGTTTGATCAAGAATTCTAGTCACTTCTCCTTACACAAGAGGCAAGTGATGATACAAACACTACTAAGATATCAAGGTCAACAGGTACTCATTTGACCATAGAAGAAGTTCTAGGTAGAACTCATCCCAACTGGGGACAAAGAGTTGATTTTACTCACAGCCTAGACATGAGACCTAATGATGAAACAGACTCCCATGAATATGAGTTTGATAGCTTATCCTATGCCACTTATGATGGAGATACAGATACCACAAATGCATATGAAAACTTTCTCAAAGTAGGTGAACAGTCTAGTGTAGGGCCAGATGAGTCTGACTCTCTAGGTGTTGACATGTCGTCTACTACGGTTGTTAGGAATCAAAGGGATTTGACTATACCTTTGGAAGAGATCACTTTGGGTCTCAACTTACTTGTTCATGCCTTTGATGATTACACCATGAACGCACTTGAACCCGTCGCTCCTCTTTCACTCCGCCATCCTGAGCTTATAGACTGGAACTCCACTTCCCCATCCAATGAAGTCCTTATGTTCCAGAATGATTATGCTCTTGCTTGTTACCTACACACCGTCGAACATGTAACGTCTCCTACCAGCGAAGCAAGTGTCAACATGATTGAGGGTGATATCAAGTATCTTAGTCACAAAATAAAAAGAAGGAAAAATAGGCGCTCTGATGGTGAAAACCACCTAGTGGCAGTGTCAGAGCCAAAAATAGTCAAAATAAATGACGTATCCAAGGGTGAAAACCTCTTTGAGGTGCCTGAGGATGAGATACTTGATGCACTTCCTAGTCATTTTTAGGAAAGATCATCTATCCTTATTGAACCAACTCAACCTATCAACTTGGGTACAGAGGTAGAACCATAGATCATTCACTTGGCACAATCCCTATCAGAGGCTGAAAGAGAGGAATTCATCACATTCTTCAGAAAGAAAAAAGATTAAATTTGCATGGAAATATTTATATATGCCTGGATTAGACCCTAATCTAATCATGCATCATCTATCCATCGCACTAGGTGTTAAGCTTGTTAAGAAGAAGCTTCGCAAGATGCATCCACACGTAGCTCTACTTTTCAAAGCTAAGTTAGAGAAATTGCTCAAAGCAGTTTTTATCAGAGTCATTGATTATGCAGAATGGATCTCTAATATTGTTCCAGTGTCCAAACATGACAAATCTATCAGATTTTGCACAGACTTCAGAGACCTAAACTTGGCATGTTTGAAGGATTATTTTCCATTGCCTAACATCGATATGATTGTAGATATGATAGCTAGATATGAAATGTTCTCATTAATGGATGGTTTCTCTGGTTATAACCAGATAAAGATTGCACCAGAGGACCAAGAGAAAATAGCTTTCACATGTTCTTGGGGCACCTTCTATTGGAATGTCATGCCCTTCGGACTCAAAAATGCTGGAGCTACATATCAGAGAGCAATTACCACTATATTTCATGATATGATGCATAAAAATATGGAAGATTACATGGATGACACTTTGGCTAAGAGTATGCACCAAAATAAACATCTTGTTATTCTAGGACCTATCTTAGACCGTATGGAACAATTCAGTCTTAGACTTAATCCTAAGAAATGCACCTTTGGCGTAACATCTGGTAAGCTACTTGGCTATATCATATCTACCAAAGGTATTGAAGTAGATCCTACAAAAGTACTAGCTATTCTGGAAATGCTGCCACCTAAGAGTATCAGACAAATGAGACGACTTCAAGGCTGACTATATTCTATTTAGTGTTTCATCTCTCAACTGGCGGATAAGTCACAACCATTTACCAAGACTTTGCACAAGGGTGTGACTTATCAGTGGAATAAAGAATGTGATGAAGGGTTCATGCAAATCAAGAAGTATCTTGACAACCCACCAATCCTGATGCCTCCCATTCATGGGAAGCCACTTATACTTCACATATCTGCTACAGATACATCATTGGGTATCCTATAGGCTCAGGAAGATCAACACAAGAAAGAAAGGGCTATTTATTACATTAGTCAGACTCTGGTCTCCTATGAAACAAAATACTCTACTATAGAGAAGGCTTGCCTTACAGTAGTGTTTGCTTCACAAAAATTGTGACACTATATGTTGGCTCATACAACACGTTTGATTGCTAAAATTGACCCTCTAAAATACTTGCTCAGTAAAGCTACCCTCACAGGTAGACTAGCTAAATGGGTCATGATTCTCAGTGAGTTTGATATTGAATATGTTGAAAGGAAAGTCATTAAGGGCCAAGCAATAGCAGATCAATTGGCGGAGGCACCTCTAGTCAATCATCAACCATTGCACATTTAATTTCCTGATGAGTCCGTATTCCTTCTTACACATTGCTTGTGGACTATGTTCTTCGATGGTTCATTTACCCAACAGGGGTCAGGTGTCGGGATCCTGTTCATTACACCTCAAAGATACCCATTACCAAAAGCATACAAAATGATGTTTCCTTGTACAAACAACATTGTTGAGTACGAAGCTCTCATCAATGGTATGAAGATCTCCCTTGAGTGACACATGGATGAACTGAATGTTCTTGGAGATTCCCAATTGGTCATCAATCAGGTTAATGATTTCTATCAGACAAGAGATGATAAGTTGATACCCTAAAAATAGTTGGTTGATGATCTTAAATAGTATTTTACTCACATCACATTTCAATAGGTTCTGAGGGCAGATAATAAAGTAGCAGACACAAAGGATACTCTTGCCTCTATGCTACAAATGCCTGAAAATGATTTTTGACAAGAATTCCTAGTGGAGATGTTATGCTACCCAGCCTATGACTCCCCTGAATCCCAGATGATCTGTTCTGTCATAGGACATGACTCATCCTACTACCATCACATATTCTCCTACCTACATGACCAGATCATTCTGGACACTTATTCCTAGAATGAGAAATGTCACCTAATCCGTAGTGCTTCACAGTTCGTCATCATTGCTAATGACTTGTATAGACGTGGTCTAGACGGTACCCTCCTTAGGTGTTTAGAACCCGATGAGTCCAAACAAGCATTAGTAGAGGTGCATGAAGGCATCTGTGGGTCACATTCTAATGGCCTAACATTGGCCCACAAACTTATTAGAGTTGGTTACTACTGGCCAGACATGGAAAAAGAAGCAACGCAGTTTTCCAAGTCCTACAAACAATGTCAATTACATGGAAACTTGATTCACGCTCCAGCCAAGGAGCTAATTCCATTCATTACTTTCTGGCCATCTCAGCAATGGGCCTTTGATTTGGTGGGTCAGATCTACCCCTTGTCCTCCAATGGACATAATTTTATCATTACAACTATGGATTATTTTACTAAGTGGGTGGAGGCAGTCCCTTTCACCATTGCCAGTGGCAAAATAGTAGCAATGTTTATTATTAATTACATCACCTGCAAGCATGGTGTACCCTCAGTGATTATCACAGATAATGGGGGACAATTTAAAAATAAGGATTTGATAGATCTTTTCTCTAAGTTCAAAATTACTCAACATTGGTCTTCCATCTATTATCCTCAGGGTAATGGACAAGCGGAAGCTTCCAACAAAACAATCCTTAAGATCCTGCATCGCACAGTACATAAATATCGATGAGACTGGCATCTCCAGATCAATCCAACTCTTTGGGCATACAGGACAAGTATAAGAACACCAACAGGAGCTACACCCTATGCATTAGTTTATGGGGCAGATGCGGTGCTACCTATTAAGGTCGAGATTCCTTCTTTACAAGTCTCTCTGAAAGGCCTCATCACTGATGAAGATACTAGAATATCTCAGCTACAAGAGCTGGAATTACTTGATGAACATCACCAAGTGGCATTTGATCACCTGAGAGCATACCAGAAGAGGATGTCTAAAAGCTATAACAAGAAGGTCCAACCAAGAGACTTCCAAGCGGGTGATCTCGTTCTGAGAGAGAACCCTAAAAATCAGCAACATTGGGTTCAGAAAGGAAATTTTGAACCTAATTGGCTCGGTCCATATATTGTTACTGTAGTGTTTGGGTCTGGTACCTATCAAATCTCTACTACTGAAGGAGAACAACTCAAAGATCCCATCAACGCTCTTCATTTGAAGTGATTCTACAGCTAAGACATCTTCAGTGTGCTCATGTATATACTAAAGTCCTGAAAAAATCTTAAAAATTTGAAAAAGTCCTGAAAAAAATGATCATCTTAGTGAAAACCTAGTGATAGGCACTTTGATGTATCTCCAAAAAAATCATATATTCTAAAAATACAAAAAAATTAAAAAATACGAAAATACAAAAAAAAAGAGAAAAAAGAAAAAAAGGTGCCATTGATGAAAACCTAGCAAACAGGCATCATGGTAGAAAAAAAAAGAATTTTTTCCAAGAAGGTGAAAACCTGGTAAATAGGCACCTCTTGTTCCATAATGCTATATCTATCATAGCACCACTTGGCTTTATGCATTAGCTTTCCTGCATTGCTGCTTTCCTACTTTCATTTGCTTTCAGTTCCCGTCAAGACACCAACTCACATGGATTGAAACTAGCTATACTCTCAGGGCAACCCTCCTAGTCTTGGGGGCATTGTCTTATTATCTTTTGGATCTACTTTGTGATAGTCACCAGTGATTTTCACTATGTCTACCTACTATCCCTTAGCTTATATAGAGCTCTCTACTCTTGATAATCTCTCTCACATCAGTCACCAGTGGTTCTCACTGTGTCTGCCTACTGATGTATAGCTTATACCATGATCACTTTATTTTAATCATCTCTCTCATGTCAGTCACTAGTGGTTTTCACTATGTCTACCTACTGTCGCTATCCTATTGAGATTTCTCACATCCATTCCAGTTGGAGTTATACTCACACGCTCTATCTATCGATACTTGGTCTTGACAATTATATGCTTTAGTTTGTACATATCTTTTAGTCACTTTTGTGACACTCTGGCCTTTGCGAACCCTCCTAACTTGTCATTGATTCAGTGCCATATGCTTGGGGGAAATCACATCTGGTTTTTCCTCGCAACATACGTCAAGTGAGTCATCATTACTTGGGTGCATGGGTCCCCCATTTCATCATACCTTTGGTTTACACCTGAGTCAGTAATCTTGTCACTTCTCAAGGGCAACTCTCTACTGACACAAACTGGTGTTTTTCAACACCACCATAACAGTGTTTTTTAACACTATCTTTGGACACATCTGTGTTTTTAACACATATCAGATATCTCAAACATAAACATCTATCGATAACACTCCAACACAATGCACGCACAAGCACAACGGTGTTTTTCAACACCTCATACACATCTACATTCGAAAACTTTAAAACAGTCTGAGCTATGATTGAATATTTCTTTGTATGCTGTCTATTCTTATGGATTTCATTGACATTTTCTTTGTCTACTACTTGTTGGCATAGTCCTGATGATCCGGCAACATAAAATAAATAGGGTGTATGTGATAAGAGCTCCCACAATAAGGTGGAACAGTCTCACATCCCTCGATCTTGTTTATTTGTACGCCATGGTGAGGTCAGTATTATCTCCTTGCTTGTTATTGCTCTATTTTTTTATGCATGATAGCACTCATGGTTATCTTGGCTTTGAATGCCTTGATACTAGTGTACTCTTTCAACATTAACTAGAAACAATGTTCAGGTCATCTTGGCTTTTGTGCCCTGGTTCTTACATTTGTTTCCTACATTTTATCCGATGATAAGTCATATTCATATCCTTATGGTTGCATTGTGGTGCTAGTAAGGGTTGTATCGACTTTGATGTTCCAAAAAATACTTAATGATGATAAATATATGATGGGTCTCACAACCATGTCCTATAATTGCACCTTCATATTACATCTAGCATAGGATTGCATTTTCATTCTAGACTTGCATTGTGTCAATGATTCAGTGTTCTCTTCATTGCATTCTTCTGGGTTCATACTTTAGAGAGTTCTTCTTCACCATTTGCATTTCATCATGACTGAGCAAGTGTTTGATCCTTTCTCTCTATCTTCAGCTATATGTTCAACCCATTTTTGGGATCAAAATTGAAATGTGACACTTCTATATAGCTCAAAATCGCATTTTAAAATTTTTGGGACTGACGTGATCAGACGCTTGTGCAGTTGACTTTTTGACGTCACTTTCTTGTCAGAATCTTATCATATCATCATTTTATAAATGCTTTAAATTTTTTCCTCAAAAGTCAACTCTAGTCAACTTTGGTCAACCCCAGTCAAAATTAGTCAACCCGACCTTGAAATCACTTGAAATTGATTCTAAATCTTCTGAATTCTTCCATAATCTATTCTGATTTCTTCTTGATCTCCGACTCCACATCTGTCTACAATTTTTTTCTCTTCATCATCATTATGACATGTCATCTTTCGATTTCGCTCCCAAGGGGGCAAGATGATTACATCATTGAATCTATTCCAGTCAATCTAATCTAATTTTCAAAAGTCCTCATTACTAGGGGCATCTCATCACTTGGGGCATGTTCATTTTTTTGTAACTCACGGTCAAAACTGGGTGTTCCATGCTTTTCAATCACTTGGGGCATATTCATTTTTTCGCACCTCACAGTCAAAACTAGGTGTTCCATGCTTTTCAATCACTTGGGCACCATGTTTAGTTCTTTGTACCTCACGGTCAAAATTGGGTGTTCCATGCTTTTTCAATCACTTGGGCGCCATGTTTAGTTTTTGTACCTCATGGTCAAAACTGGGTGTTCCATGCTTTTCAATCACTTGGGTGCCATGTTTAGTTTTTCGTACCTCACGGTCAAAACTGGGTATTCCATGCTTTTTCAATCACTTGGGTGCCATGTTTAGTTTTTGTACCTCATGGTCAAAATTGGGTGTTCCATGCTTTTCAAATCACTTGATGCCATGTTTAGTTTTTTGTACCTCACGGTCAAAACTGGGTGTTCAAAATCCTTTCTTCTGTGCTTCAGGCATCAGACTATTCTTTGAATTAATGTGCTGCTCACACATCAATTCAAAGAGGGGCAAAATGTAACACCCCAAAATTGGCATCTTGCAACCCTAACCAATTTTGTTGCATTTGTCATTCTTCTAAATCATCAAAGTCCTATTGTACTAGGTAATTCTGAGTTTTCACTAACTCTACTCGACCTGAGTGTCAAATGCAGAAAATCCTAAATCTGTATTAATCATTCATTATATTTAATTCCTAAATATATATTTGGCTAAACAAACCCTATGATTGAATTAATTTAATTAATAAAGTCCTAGCACTTTAATTAAATTAAATTCACCCTATTTAGCTGAGACACATGAAAAGGAATTAAATAATATTTAAATAAATATCCTCATTTCAATAATTGAATTTAATTATTCAGATAATTGAGAAAAAGAAATTATGAGGTCATATTTATTTAATTAATTGGATATTCTATCAAAAATCTTATTTCTATTCAGAAATGGAAACTTTGAATTAATTGTGCTTTAAAGAGAAATAAAACAATTAAATTCAAATAAAGCAATATTAAATCAAAGAGATAAAATAGTTAAAGCAGGAAGAAAACAATTTATTGAATTCTTTTCAATAAAGCTTTCTATTTTTAACTGGGTTTTTCTATTTTTATTTATTTCAAAAAGGAAAGTTTCTATTTTGATCCTCTCAGAGTCTATAAAAGAACTCTCATTCTTCATTCAAGCCCCTGATTACCCCCTAAATTATTAGAAAAAAATATGCATTGTTAGAATATTGAATCATTGTCTCATTTTCTTGCTAATATCATATAGAATAATTTCATATTGCAATAAGATAGTTTCAATTTCTAGACTAAATTGCATTGAAATCATGTAGCTTAATCTCTCATATTTCATTTCTTAGCATAATCTTGCATTGCATTGCATTTATCATGATAAGTCCTTCATTCTTAGATTGGTCCATGGTTGTGAGACTCTTGTCTTGAGAGCAAATTCAAAAACCCCATCTAGATAGAAGGCAACAGGTCGAATCACATAGGCAGATAAGATGAATAATCTCATATTTAGTCTTGTGTGTACCTGGTGAAGAAGGACTATGTTGAAGTGTGTGGTTGATTAACAAGGCCAAAATTAACACATACATCAAGTATCATTACTTAAGAGAACAAGTATAAGAGAAAGAGGTGATACTAGAATATGTTCAATCCAAGGAACAATTAGCATACATATTCACAAAGCCATTGCCTAAAGATACATTTGAGTACCTGAGAAAGAGACTAGGGGTCTGACCCTTGTCTATTGGTCACTAAGCTTACTAGGAGGCTACATCAACCTACACATTATCATATCATTCATGTTGATGCAAGCAAAGAGATAGACTACAAATATTTATCACTACACAAAAAGGTACTTATCTGCACCGAACACTAGAGAAGAATGTTGGCTACTATAGAGCTAAATTGCTAATGGAAAGGAAATTCAAGGAATATACTAAAATAAAAGAGAAAAGAGTTTGGAATTGAAGTCAAAGGGAGAGAGTATATTATACATATGAAATATCTATCATGATCGTCCAAAGGGAGAGATTACTTAAGAAAAAATAGATATCCATGAAGGAGAGGAATTTTCAAAGGGAGACAAAACATCAGAGAAAGATTCAAAGAAAAATCCATCTAAGGGAGAGAAGATTCTACAACAAAGGGAGATACAAAATCAGAAGTTGCTACATCTATCCAGTGAAGGGAAAGAAGAATAAAGAAAGTACTATGCAAGAATCAAATCTAAGCTAGAAGAGCTTACTGAGAGCCAAACATTTGTATTGGTTATAGAAAAATAAGTTTGGTAGAGATTGATGAACTACAATGGATATATTTCATATTGTATTAGTATTATATAGTATGTTTCCATCAATGCCAAAGGGAGAGATTGATGAACTATAACTGATTGAATGTTTGAAGTTGTTAAGTTGATGATCACCGAGATGCAGAAAGTTAATGCAAGACATTAAATCAGTTAATGTATTGTATTTTCATTGATGTCAACTTTATATACTCTGATTGGTCATATACATATTGTCAAAGAATTCAAAGAACCAAAGAGATAAAGGTTATGTTATCAGTAATTCATAAAATTTTAGTATACACCAAGTGACAACAAACACCAATGGATAGTGCACAGTGATGGATAGAGAACCCTGAGAGAAGAGTCACAGTGATACCTGAGAAATAAACCTGAGCAAGAATTACCGAGCAGAACCAAAGAGATACCCGGGAAGAATTGAAAGTCAAAGTATTACCCGATGGATAGACAACCCCAACAGAAAAACAACCCCAACATATAGAGATTCCTGAGGAAAACTAAAGGCAAAACCAAGAAACTAAGGAGTTGAACACCGATCAGAACTGAAGTTAAGAAATGACAAAAGACTTAGATGGAAGAAGCTAAACATGGATTCAATTGATTTACTACATTATTTTCATCAACCAATTAAAAGCTAGAGATTTAAAGCTAGTTTTATTCTATTTGTCAAGGAGAAATCTGTGGGATAAAACTAAAGCATGCTTCAATGGCAAGAACAAGAAAGACAAAGACCTAGAAATGGTGAAATCATGTCTATAAAAGAGACAAGATAATTCATAACAAATGGGGGAACATAGAAGAGAATGCTAAAGAGAATTCTGGTAAGAAAGAAGTCTTCATACAGACCTGATCATACAAGCTAAAGAACAGAGCTAAAGTTTTCTGCAGACATTGAGCAATAGAGAAACAACATTCACTGAGCAAAAAGAAGTGGAGCAAAGGAACAAAAGAGAAACATTGATCAGAAAGGTATTATGAGCTTACAATAGATCTAAAAATCTGCAAAGTTTAGTTGTATTCATGAACAGATGATACACTATTTTAGTTTAACCATTGGATCACAAAGTCTCTTAACTGAGTAGAATCTAACCATCCCTTATATATTGAGATACATCCCAAGGAGTATTAAAAGGTTTGTCATGAAGATAGAATAGTGAATGCCAGATATCAAGTGATAAAATATTATATTTAAATCCTCTAACAAGGTCACACTTAACAGTGTGTTTGTAACCTTTAACAGGGTTGGCTCTTCACCAAGCTCACTTTAGAAGTGAAAATTTTGGGTTACCAGTCCCAAGTGGTTTTTCCCTTAATAGGGTTTCCACGTTAAAAATACATGTTTCAAATGTGTATATGGTTCATTTATTTGATGTTTTTCTTTCCACATTACTAAAATAGGATTGATCAGTAAACACTAAGCTATTTACTATATTTCGGTAAAGGCTAAGACTGTTATTCGATAAAGCTTAAGAATAAAGACCAACAATGAAATCTGAGCAGTAGTTATTTGATAAGATTATTTAAGGTCATACATCTTGTAGGAATCAAGCTAAATAGAGGTTTATATGTGGTATAAAGTTTTGGATTAATTTTTTAGGCCACTGATTCACCCCCCCCCCCCATCAGTTNGGTATAAAGTTTTGGATTAATTTTTTAGGCCACTGATTCCCCCCCCCCCCCCATCAGTTATTCTAACATTCACTTCTCTTTGTCATACACTATCCACTTCCCAAGCCTATCAATGGCTCTGATACAACTTTGTTGGGGAGATATAAATTCTAAGAGCTTTCTTTCTCTTTCTAAGACCCTCTTTTTGGTCTTCCTAGGGTATCTTTCGCTACCCTATCTAGAGGACAACTCTATGATCCCCTACTTCCCTTAGAACTCACCACTAACTTCAATTCACTCTACTACCCCTTTCAATCCAATAATGCACCCATAGGCTCCATTGAGCCTCCTTTCTCCCAATCTACTCTTGGAAATAGGAATAGGAATCCTGACCATTCCTAGGTCACTGTCAATCAATTCTCATCCGCTTGGGTGGATTCTTTCAAATTTTTCTAGTCGAGATCATACTTTTCAAGATTTTAGGCCTTGTAGCCCTTTTAGGCCAATTAGCCCTCCTAAACACTGAATCTTGGATTTCCTATGAATTATCCTTAATAACCCACTAAACCAATTATGCATTATTCATAGGTTCAACCTAGGCTCTAGGATTTTCTAGGTTTTAGACCGCCACTTTGTCCGTACATAGGACTTTCACCAAACCCCTATTTTTAAGGGTTTTAAGGGCATGTGAACCAGTCTGGTTTCTTTGCATTATTTATGTGTTCAAATAAACTCCTCCACTCTTCTCCTTGTATTCACTTATCAAAGAAATGTGCCCCTACATGCTCCAACCATTTATTGGCATAAACCAATCCAATTAGAAAGATTTCTTGCTTCTATTCTACACAAGCCTCTAACTAGAATGTCTTTGCACTCGCCTAGGGCTTGATAGAAAAATATCTCCCCTACAAAAAATGACTCCAAAGAACATATTTACATTATATACAATGATGCAGGTGCATCACGATATTTGAAACATTTTGAAGATCCTAAAATATGCACGGACTTATAGGGTTTTTCTACATTGTAATATGGCTTAGTAAGCCATTTTGTGTCTTATTGATGTATTTGGGTAAGGATAAATCTTAGTATTCTAATTGTTGTAGATATTATAAATAGAAGGTTTATATATCGTGAAGTTGACAACTTTGTTGTCAAATCCATGATACTTCACTAGTTTAATTTTCCAATTAGAAAGTTAGTGTCAGTTTAGGAAGGGTAAAGTTAGTAATGATATGCCAAGTGTATTTGTAACCAACCCATGAAGAATATGAATGGTCATTTGTAACTGTTGAAGAATCTCTTTGTATAGACAGAGATATAATTGCAAAATATAAGCATCGATACATAGAGTAAGTTACAAGAGGAAGCGGAGAGACTGATAAAAAGGATTGGGCTCTCTGGTTTTCATTAGGGACCCTCGATATGATGTAATCGTTTGATTTTAATGAGTTATATTGTATGGAGTTGATCTTGAAGTTTGCAAATTTTGTAGAAGTCCCTTACTTTAGGATTTCCTACATATTGATTTCATAACTTTCCTGTTGAATATATTATTCTATGTTTATGTTTTGGTTCTTTTGTTGTAGAATATTACAAGGAAGTGTATCGATTTTATTGAAGAAAGAGTTAAACAATGAAATGAATCGTGTTTCTCTTTGTTGATAGTTGATCTTAACAGTCTATATTAGTTTATAAAATTGGGTTTTCCCTATTGTTTAAGAAATGTAAATGCTCTAATTTCATTATGTAACAGTTTCATAACAGTCCTGATTTGGGACGTTGGGAGTCGGTTTGTCCAGCAAAGCATTGATTTCAAACCTGTGTGTTAATATTTGGGGTATTGGCAAAATGTTTTCAATTGACAGGGAATGGATTCTAAATCCATAATGGCTTCCAAAGAACTATTAGTGTGCTGATTTTTGATATTGAATCATGATATCGATAGTCTAATGATACCATGGGTAACTGAGAGGTGACGTGTTGTTAGTTTGTTTGGAAAGAGTCCCGAGAGGGTGGTGTGTATCGCAGAGCTCCTTGCATTTGGAATGAACCAGAAGATGTTAAATTTCCATGTTGAAATGATAGCCAAGCATAGGTTAGTATATGTTCAGTATTTTTAAACTGAAAGGGTGGTGAACTTATATCATAACCCACACACATTGGTACTGGAACCAAACCCGCATGGTGATGATAAGCAGTGGAGGTAAAACGTCCATTGAGAGACAATGAGTATTTTTAGATAAACAAAGATGTGCTAATTTTAAAGGAACACCAATGATACCCTCTGCATCAGGTGGTATCAGAGCTAGAATCTCTTGAGTGTGTGAAAGGTGGAAATCACACCAGGACCTAGCTTTGATGGATTATGTTTGATTCTTAAGTATGTTTTAACAAAGTTTATGCAAAAGAGTTACAAGATCCTCCCTTGGTGTTGTGTACCCATTTGTGAATTATTTTTGGTAGATACCTAATTCAACTTGGTCAAGTGGGTTTGGTTTGAGTCATTTGCAAGCATTTAGAAGTGCTGGATCAGAAACAAGTAACACTGTTTGAGTTGTAATAGCAAGTAAAGAAGAGATGTCAAAATTGCTATTTAAATTGGATGCATGTATTGCACACGAGGAAGCACAAGAGAAAAGGAAGAAGAAAGAAGAAGAGAAAAACATACAAGAGGAAAAAAAAAAACAAGAAGCACGAAGAAAGAAGGTAAAAGAAGACTTAATGGCATTTGAGATGAAGTTAGAAATGACGAGGAAAACAGATCAAGCCATACTTGAATTGATTGAAGCCCAGATAGAATATGAAGAAGAAGAAATGAAGGAGAATAGTTTTCCATTGGAAGGAAAAGAGAAGGAAACCAATGTTGGTGAAGAGAAGAGGGTTGTGGATGAGCCTTGTGTTGAGACGGTTTGAGTTGAAGACAAAGATGTTGAGATTCTTGTTGATTTGGGCAGCAGAGATTTGATTCTAAAAATTCTTGAGGATAGTGACATGGTTCACGATGATCAAATGGTAGATGAAGTGATCTCACATGAAGAGACATTAGTATTGGTGAGCATGAAAGATAACAGGACAATAGTTGACAATGAAGGAACTTTTCCTAGTGCTAAATATGGAGATGGAGTTATGATTCCTTTAAAGGATCAACCTAGTACTCATTTTCATGAAGGAGAAACATTTGTTTTATCTAACATATTTTGTGCAGGTATGCAAGGGATATGTATGGTTATGCCTATTATCATTGATGCCTATGATTTGGGCTTGTACTTTGAAGCTTTGATTTTGGGCTCTATTTTTCACTCGAGAGAATATGTGTACACGATATTGGCAGTTATCCTTATTTTTGCAGGAGTCCAGCAAATGACACACTCAAACTGGAAGACTCGAAAGAAATAAATTCAATGGGACTTGAATTTTTGTGTCCCTTGGAGTATGATGCAGGTGCATCATGAGATTGGAAACATTTTGAAGATCTTGAAATATGCACAGACTTATAGGTTTATTCTACATTGTAATATGGCTTAGTAAGCCATTTTGTGTCTTACTGATGTATTTGGGTAAGGATAAATCTTAGTAGTCTAAGTGTCATAGATATAATAAATAGAAGGTTTGTATAATCATGAAGTTGAAAACTTCATTTTCAACTCCACGATACTTCACTAGTTTAATTTTTCAGTTAGAAAGTTAGTGTCAGTTTAGGAAGGGTAAAGTTAGTAATGATATGCCAAGTGTATTTGTAACTGGCCCATGAAGAATACAAAGGTTCATTTGTAACTGTTGAAGAACCTCTTTGTATAGATAGAGATATAATTGCAAAAGATAAGAATTGATACAGAGATTAAGTTACGGGAGGAAGAAGAGAGACTAATAAAAAGGATTGGCTCTCTGGTTTTCAATAGGGACCCTCGATATGATGTAATCATTTGATTTTAATGAGTTATATTGTTTGGATTCAATCTTTGAGTTTGCATATTTCATAGAAGTGTCTTACTTTAGTATATCCTACATATTGATTTCATAACTTTCCTTTTGAATGGATTATTCTATGTTTATGTTTCATTTCTTTTGTTGTAGAATACTACAATGAAGTGTATAGGTTTTATTGAAGAAAGAGTTTAACAATGAAATGAATCGTGTTTCTCTCTATTGATAGTCGATATTAATAGTCTATGTTAGTTTTTTGAGTTGATTTTTCCCTGTTGTTTAAGAAAATTAAATGCTCTGATTTCATTATGTAACTATTTCATAACAGTCTTGATTCGGGATGTTGGGAGTCGATTTGTCCAACGAAGCATTGATTTCAAAATCATGTGTTAATATTTGGGATGTTAGAAAAATGTTTTCAGTTGATAGGGAATGGATTCTAAATCCATAAAGGCTTCCAAAGAACCATTACTATGTTTATTGTTGATATAAAATCATGATATCAACAGTCTAATGATACCACGGGTAACTGAGAGGTGACGCGTTGTCAGTCGGTTTGGAAAGAGTCCCAAGAGGGTGGTGTGTATCGCAGAGCTCCTTGCGTTTGGAATGAGCCAGAAGATGTTGAACATCCATCTTGAAGAGACAGCCAAGAATAGTTCAGTCTATGTTTGGTATTTTTAAACCAAAAGGGTGGTGAACTTATATCATAACCCGCGCACATTGGTATTGGAACCAAACTCGGAGGTGATGATAAGCAGTGGAGGTAAAACGTCCATTGAGAGACAGTGAGTATTTGTAGATAAACGAAGATGTGCAAATTTGAAAGGAACACCAACGGTACCCTCTACATAATACAAGGTCCCCTAATTTATTCCAAGAGGCCATGGAATTTTAACCACGCGAACTCAAGTGGGGTTCATATTTACAAGACTGGCTCTAAACTAGGCAGTGAACTAGTAAAACTAGAGAAATTTACAAAATGATAACCAAAAGTACTAACCAACTAAGCCAATTCCACACAAAGTAATTACATGACACAAATTAAATTCTCAATGCATTATTTTATTCCTTTCAATCTATTAAATGACCGGAATAAAGCTATGTTACAAAAAACATAATCAATTCCTTGCTTCTCAGATCACAATCTATACAATGTCACCTCTAACTGTCAGATTAGGATTTTTTTGACCTTATATACCCTATCACCACATGTTTTGACCCTTAGGTCAGGATTAGAGCATCATTAATGCTATTTCCTAGTTTTTAGGAAATGTTGTCATGACAACTTTGCAAAGTTGCAAAGTTGTCATGAGCAACTTTTACAACTTTTGTCACTTTGACATTCCACTACTCTCAATGGTTCAATTCAACTCTAAACCATTCCATAAGGCCTTAAAACACTTCAAAACATCAAAATCACAAGTTCCACTCCATTTTGGAGTCTTGGTCAAACTTTGACTCTTTGGTGACTTTCCTAGGACTTTGACACTAAATCCTAATTGATCACACCAAACACTAGACTCTAACCACTCTTACCACTAAACACGCACCAAAAAAACCTTGGGAATTTAAAATTAGTCCTTATTACCTTTTTTTTCTGGCTAAACCAACCTACAAGCCAAAATGTTTTGAAGATCTTCATGAGACCTTAAGATTCTCCTGTACCAGTTTGGATTTAGCTTTGTCTACTATTAAGTTTAGGATTCATTTTGGTTTATTTTTAGTTATAGGATCAATATTTTTGTTTGAAGATTATAAAATTACATTATGTTCAAAGTTAATATTGGTATTTTTGTAAACTTATGGAGTGAGGTTTGAGTTTAACAATTTTTAAGGTGATGTTTTAAAAGTTTTAGGATTTGTTTTGATTATATGTACCGTTGATTTGTTTGGATTAAAAGAACAACACAAATTTGACAATTGTTAGTTTTAACTTATTATACTATTTGATTAGGCTTAGGGTTAGGGTTAAATTTACTTGAGTTTTCAAATAGGATTCATGTTAGGGTTCAATTTGTTCTAGTGTAAGGTCAAGGTAAAATTTGTGTTATGAGGTTAGCATTTAGTTTCTTTTTATTTTCAATTAGTTTTATTATTAGGTTTGAACTTTCTTTAGGGGTTTGATGTTTCAATTTGTTCCTCTTTAGGTTTAGGGTTTACTTTTATTTATTGTTAGGGAACTAAGTTTAAAGTTTTTAAGGGTTGGGGATGGGGTTTAATTTAGTTTGGGTTTTGGATTTAGCTTTGTGTACTATTAGGTTTAGGATTCACTTCAGTATATTTTTAGTTATAGGATTAATATTTTTTTTTAAAGATTATAATAACATTGGGTTAAAAGTTAAGTTTGGTATTTATTTAAGCTTATGCAATGAGGTTTGAGTTCAATAATCTTTAAGGTTATGTTTTAAAATGGTTAATATTTGACTTGGTTCTATGTCCAGTTGATTTATTTGGATTAAAAGAACAAAACACAAATTTGACAATTATTAGGTTTAATTTATTATAATGTTTGATTAGGCCTAAGGTTAGGGTTAAATTTACTTTAGTTTTTAAATAGGATTCATGTTAGGGTTCAATTTGTTCTAGTTTAAGGTCATGGTAAAATTTTGGTTAGGGTTAGTGTTTAATTTGGTTTGATGTTCAATTAGTTTTATGATTAGGTTTGAACTTTCTTTAGGGGTTTGATGTTAAAATATTTTTTGGTTTAGGTTTAGGGTTTTTTTTTTTTATTGTTAGGGAACTAAGTTTCAATTTTTTAAGCGTTAGGGGTGGGGTTTAATTTGGTTTGGGGTTTGAATTTAGTTTTGTCTATATTAGGTTTAAGATTCATTTTGGTTTATTTTTAGTTATAGGATTAATATTTTTGTTTGAAGATTATAATGAAATTGGGTTCAAAGTTAATGTTGGTATTTATTTAGGCTTGTGGAGTGAGGTTTGAATTTTAATAATGTTTAAGGTTATGTTTTAAAAATGTTAGGATTTGATTTTATTCCATGTCTTATTTTCATAGAGAAGCTATTTTTTATGCAAATATAAGATTTGGGGAAAGAGGGGGGTTGAAAATAAGTAGCTACTGCTTATTAAAAATAATGATTGGTGACTTCTTAAAATTATTTTCCTCCATTAGTTTCCCTCAAAATTTCCCTCCAAGTTTTTACGTAGTTATTTTCCCCAATTTTTTCCCTCCAATTTTTACCGACAGTTTCATTTGTCCCATTTCTCTCCCTATTGCTCTCTCTTTACATATCTCTCTATTTCTCTATTGTCATTGTTGTGTATTACAAGATCTAGAGGAGGCCATAAAGAGAGGAAGTGGACGGTGTAGACCTACTAAATTCTAGAGAGAAAAGTGAGTGTCAATAGAGGTAAGTAGAGGAGATAAAGTTAATTTTTTCCATGGGGCCTCTGAGGTCAAACTTATAGGTTGAAAATGAACGAGAATGGTGACTAAATGTGATACTATATCAAGGGAAAGATTTCAATATTAGCATGGCCAAAACATGATATCAATATGTCAAATATATGACTAAAGTGAGGTTTTGTGTTGGATAGAATATTTGTCTAAATGATATCATTTACTGTGTTGTATATTATATGAACAAGATGAGGCCATGGCGACAAATCATGTCATATCAAATGAGGACACAACACATGAAGAAGGACATCATATACTCAAATTCTAACTTAAGAATAAATTATCTGATCACATTTTGTTATAGGCCTATCTTTTTTTACAGAATCCTTTAAATTTATAATGTATTATCCAATCTTGACATAAATTAATGCATGTTGTTGATTATTTTAAATGGAGATTGGAGAAAATGTAAAGCTTGAGCATTCAACTAGAAAAAGAACAAGATATGTACGTGGACATAGACCTAAAACTATCAAATTGTGTAAATGACAGTGGGTGGAAGAGGACATTATAATGGATCTTCTAGATAAAACAATTGATTGCACTGAAGAAGAGGTTGGTAAGAACTATAGTACATGGGATGAATACTTTGAGAAAATTATTGTTGTGGATGTTCTCTATGTCATGGAAAGAAACAAATAAAATGATTAATTGCACAAAGAAATTACATATTTGATGAGCTTCTAGTTGGTAGTATGCCTCCCACAATCAATTCAAATCCAATAGGAATTGTGGTAATAAACTTTTCAAATTGATATAAATAACATATATACTTCGTTTAAACATTGTTCTATATTATGTAAACAACTAATTTTTCTCTTAATGCATACTTGCAGGAAACATTTCTTGGTTTAAAGTATCCTAGATCATCAACTTCCAATGTAGATGTAAATGATCATTTCTCATATGGTACATCTAAAAAAAATATGTGCCAATATACCAGCTCGGAAGATGATGAATTGATGAAAACAAGTAACAAAACAAGAGCAGGTTTAAAGATGCATAATTTGCTTAAAGACACAGGGAAGGTGGACTGCATACCCTATGATAATGAATGTGATGGAGAGATTACTTTCCCTTGAGTTTAAGATCAATTTACAATGAGACATTTGATCGTCACCTAAATTATGTTTGGCCTGGTGATAAACAACTACCTAGAGTGTATGAGGTGTTTCAATTTTGGGGATACAGCTACATGATACGACCCTCCAACATTCATAGAGTGAATCTAGGCCTCTTTATTTTCCAAAATGTACATGTGGGATCTAAACATAGAAATAATTTAAAATAAACCACTAGGAGATTAATGTCATATCATGGTCCATCATATTACAGTTGTGAATGGAGAAGGCTAGCGAAATATAAGCCTAGCATGTTAACATATGGTTTAAATTTGAATATGTATACACATCATCTTTAATTGGAAATTGGAAAATAAATGAATAAAGGAAATATTATGTGTATATATGGACACACATACACACAAAAATAATTTAGGATTTATAAATAGTAGTAATGGAAGGGACCCTGCTGTAAGAGTGAATTGTCAATTTGTTGAGGTTATAAATGAAAAAGATGTAGAAATGGAAAGAGAGGTCGATAAATTGATAATGGTTGAGGCTATTATGGACCTTATCATTGGGGATGAGTTATTTATTGATTACCCCTTCTTAAAAGGAACTACTGTGTGAAAGAAAAGGAAATAACAAGGTCTCCCTAAGGATGTTCTTAAGGGAAGAAAACCAAAGAATAATAAATGAGTGTGGACTGATGTTTTATAAATGATGTTTTCAATTATGTTTTATTTAATTTATTGTATAAAAAATTTAGTCTATAAAATAATGTTCCACTATTCAATTGGTGTATATATGTTCAAAAAATTTATATTTTGATTTTTGTAAGCCATATTTGATTATATTTCTTTGAAATTGATACATTTATAATTTATCCAATTGTTGAAATGCATACTAATACCCATGATCCAACTAGAGGTTGGTGAAACACATACTTATACCCATGATCCAACTAGGTTATTAAGATTTAGATGGGATGATCCAAACCATCTTTTAGAGCATACCAGGGTGAGAAGAGGAACATTGAAGATAACATTAGCACCTGATAAATTTGAAGAGTTGATGAGATGCACATACATTGATTACATGCCACCTCACTTTAATGATGATGATTGCGATATTGAAAATGTGGTGCATGAAGAAGGATTGAATGAAATGAATACAGGTTTCTTTGGGGATGGAAATAATGATGGCATTAATGATCATATGGTTGACAGTAGCGATGATAGCATGGGTAATAACCACAAACCCAATTTTGATAATACCAATCTCAAAGATTCCAACAACAAAGTAGCAACGACACTTGTGTTAAAATCAAGTGCAAGTAGAACCTCAAAATTGGCATGCACATTAATATTATTAGAAATCAAGTCACTATTTGGTTGTTCAGATAAATCATTCAAGTCCTACTGAAGTGAGTTTAAATATATTTCTTACTTTGAATTGTCAATTGGTGTACATAATTCATGGACATTCATCAAATTTATTTAATATTTTTTTAAGGGGATTTTTAAACCATATATTGTATATAAACATTCTAGTATAGATTAGCATATCAATCATGTTCATCATAAGTCAAACATTCAATTGGTTTAATATATGTAAATCTTATAGGGAACTAAAAACTAAAATATTCCCTGAAGAGAATGTGTTATCATCAACATGAAAAGAGGCGCATCTATTGTTGGTTGAGTTGGGGATTGAATATAAGAAAATTCATTCATGTATAATTTATTATTTTTTATACAAAGGTGATAATAAAAATAAGGTAGAATGTAATGTATGCAAAGAGAAGAGATATTGTAAAAATGTACAAGGTCCTATAGTTCTAAAGAAGGTTTTACGTCACATGCCCATTACACCTAGACTTCAATGAATATTTTGTTGAAATTCACTTGAAAAATTGATGGACTAGTGTAAAAATAATAGGAGTAAAGATGGAGTCAAGTGAATTTCAGCCAACTCAAAAGCATTGAAACACATAGAGGAAAAATGGCCAAGAAAATTCAAATATGAACCCCACAGTATTAGGTTTGGTCTTGCACTTGATGGAGTGTGCCCATTCTCTTTCCTAAGCTCAAATTATAGTGTTTGGCCAGTGGGATTCATAGTATACAATATTCCCCCATGGATGAGTGTTGGAAAGGAACACCTTATGTTGACTCTCATTGTTCTAGGAAAACATTAAGTTAAAATCATGGATGTTTATCTTGCACCTTTTATTGATGAGATACAAATGCTATGGAAAGGAATAATAATGTATGACATATCATGTCCTCCATAAAATAGGTACTTCATGTTGTATGGTGTGCTATGTTGGACTATACATGATTCCCCATGACTTGGTGTTTGTTCTAGTAAGATAAAATATTTATATATTTATGCACATTATTTAGTTTCATGCCAGTTTTTATACTTGGTTTTATACTATTTTTTTATGTTATCAACATTACTTATTAAATTGTAGGGCTTCAAATAAAGGGGATATTTTCATGTCCAATATTTGAAAAAAAATTCCAAGGTTGGTATTCTAAAGATCCACATAAATTTATTTATGCAAATAATAGGGTTTTTCTACCACTAGATCAAAGATTCAGTAATCGCCTAAAGAATCAATTCGATGGAAAATTTGAAAATAGAGGTCATCCGAAGATTATGGGTCTAGGTAATTGTCTTTAGAAGTATGAATATGTTGAATCAAAAGATTGGGAGGATATTTTTTATCTGCAAGATTCAATTGAAGAAATAGAACAACTTGTTAAAATTCCAGAAGGAATGTGATGCAGGAGCATCTTGGGATCTTAGCAATCTTGCATCAAACAAAAACTTTTGTTTTCCTATTTGATTAGTATGTTTTTTTTTGTTAGCGGCCGATCTTTGGTTTTTTTTGTGTTGTTATTGTTGCATTGTATTCGTGTCTTTGTGCTGGACCTTATCCTATGATCACACATTTTGCAGATTCTTTTCTTGACTATCTTGTTCTTCTTTTTCTCAGTTAGTCATTGTGATTTCCGATCATTTTTTGATCTTCAAATGGGAATCTTCATACGCGATCATTCCAGCTCATTGATACATTTGAGGCCAACTTTATTGTATGATCACATCTCTTATCTATTTCATTGGAGGTTGTTCCAAATGATTTTTGTTTGACTTATTTTTTTTAACATATTTTCTCTTTATTGGGAAATGTGATCTTTTCTAGGTTGACCTAATATTGTGATTTCTTTATAATATTATGGTCTTGTTCCTAAGGGGCAAGTTGTCAGGCCCAAAACTAGGGCAAAACACACATACAAATTTTTTTTTAAATACGCAAGTGCAAACCATTAATAAGTATGTATTGGAAGTAATGTATTATCACAGTAAGGGTTGTCTTCGAAGTCACTTAGTTTTCTAACCTTAGTTACAACTTATTCAAAAAATTCTAGTCCCCATTTACTTTCGACCACTAACCACTAGATAAAAATTCAATAAAAAAACCAAATCTAAACCTTATTCCTCTAACCACAATTAAACCTTGCTATACAATTTTCCAAAACTATAGTCCTTAAATCTCTTGATAAATATTAAATTGATCTCAATTAGCAAATTTACATAGATCTCTAACCTTTCAATGCGCATAGGCAACATACTTAAATTAACTGACATTACATCTATCTAAGTATTTCACATAGAAACTACATCTGTAATTCAATACTAACTATACAATAAAATAAACTATGTCTAACGAATTTGCATTACTAAAATTAACCAATGAGGAACATCCCTAATGTATAGTCGCTCTATAATTTTTCTACACATACTATGGTCTCAAAACTTATATTTATATAACATGATTTAAGTGAAAATACATCGATTAGGTGGTGCCACTTGATTTTAAATAATCATAAATCAACAAATAAATCTATTACAAAATTAGCCTAATTGCAAAAATACTCTATTTATAATAATGTCTATAAAGAAGAGAATATAATATCTTTTTAAATAACAAGTGCAATATCAAACTAATTTAATTAAGTTATTACATGTGATAAAGATAATTAACT
>MU217399.1:240749-272201 GCA_018584345.1 Thuja plicata | reverse complement strand
AGCATGATTACATTCCCAATTGCAAATTTTCATACAGAAAGGTTTAAAACATAAAATTTTCATAATCATCATGACATAACATCCATGAAATAATCAAGTCCCATCATGATTCAATCTTCTCATTAGTGCACTTATCTAAAAATGTATAATCAAAATAATCATCTGATCTAGGTCTAATCTATATCAAAATGAAATCCACATAATATAATTATCATCATAACATAGTATCTCGAGTCTCTGTCAGGATAATCAAAAAGTGTATCAATGTATCAACACATAAAGTATCAAGTGAAATCGAGCAGTAAGACTGTGATGGGTCGGGGTGAGGCCTCACACAAGTGATTTTCATAAGATTATTTGGCATTAGTTGGCTAGGGTTTTTTAGAGTTTTTTTATCATAATCAAGCATGTATGCTTGGCATGTCAGACTGCATATTGCAGATCTATTGTAAATAATTTTTTGAGAATAATTGAATTTTGATCTCTCATTTCTATCCATCTTGGAATGTTGTTTTTCATTGTGTTATATCAGCTGCAAGGATTGGAGTGATTTCTTGAGGTTCTCCATCCCTGACTGCATCAAGTAGTATTAGAGTAAGGTTTTGCAACCTAAGGTTTTATTGTGGGGTGGCAGTTGAAAGGATCCAACCTAAAGCTACTGTGGATTATGGGGATGGCCAGGAGAAATGCTAAAGGTGGTGCTAGGAATATAGATCTAGTGGTCTTAGATTTTTTGAGACAAATTTATGCCAGATTGAAAGCAGTAGAGACTGCTCATAGGAGATTGAAATATATAGAAGATGCAAGTGATGAAGAGGGAGATGAACAAAATTAGGAACCAACAGTGGAAGGACGGAACAATGAGGCACAACCAGAGTTCAACCATGAGACCTCATGGAACCATGAGAAGGAGAGGTTCATTAGAGCCTTGACTAATGTTAATAGGAGACCTCATATCAACCCACTTTATTATCATGGAAACCTATATGTTTATGACTTGATAGATTGGATCACAAAGATGGAAAAGTATTTTTAACTTTAAGTAACTAATGAAGAGAAGAAGGTAAAGTATGCCTGCACTTAGTTGAATGGGAATTCATCCATGTGGTGGGAACATCTATAGATACATCGATAGAGATGGGGTAAATACAAGATCAAATCTTGGGATAGGATGGTGAATAAGTTGAAGGATAATTTGTTGACTAAGGACTACCAAGTAAGTTTGTTTAGAAAGTTGCAGAACTTAAAGCAAGAGACCTAAGTGTTAAAAGTTATACTGAGGAGTTATACAAGTTGAACATCAGATCAGGTCATATAGATGATGAGGTTGAACAATTTTCTAGGTATCTTAATGGTTTGAAGATGTCCATACAAGATGAGATTAGTCTATTGCAGACTAGGAGTGTGGAAGATGCTTATAAGTGGCCCTTGAAGTCTAGAGAGAAGGTGAGAAGAAGGCGTGAAAAAGACAAAGAGGTAGAGGTGGAAGGTTCCAAAGAGATAGAGACAGATCTTATGTAGACCAGGGCAAAAGTGAATCAAAAATTAAGGAAAATTATCGCTATAGGAGGAATGATAGGAGTTCCTACCAGAATGAAGGACAAGGTAGTGGTGAAAGGAGGAATTTTAGTGGCACTTGTTTCAAATGTGGTGAAGTGGGACACGGAGCCTTTAAATAAAAGAAAGGTAACTCTAAGAAGAGGACAAAAGGTAGTAGGTTGACATCATTTTCTGATGAAGATTCCATCAATTTAGTGAACAACAATCAAGCAGAGGAAGGTTGTTGCAGGAGCATCTAGGGTTCAAAGCCCTTCATTTTGTTCTATAATTTTTTCTCCTAGTTTCTAAGCTATTTTAGGGAAGTTTAGGATGATTTTAGAATGTTTTAGGATTTTTTGAGTTTGAATTTTGAGGATTTTGGTCTAAGTGACCTATGTAATGTACTAGTAAAAAAAAAGAGTCAAAATGTGAATTGGGAAGTCAAAATCCTTGGAAAGGAATTTTTGGAGTGTTTTGATTCATAGGGAGTGGTTAATAAATTTTCATCATCCAATCATGAAGTTGGAAACTTGAAAAGACAAAGTTGACAAAAAATGCAAAATGTTGCTTGACAATATTTGCAACTTTTAAAAGTTCCTCGACAACTTTCCACAAAAGTTGCTCTTTGTCCAAAATTAGCTGTAGATTGGCAAGAGTGGTTTTTATAGGTGGGGGAATCCTATTTAAGGACTTTTATGGAATTTTCCAAAGGTTGGATGTCATTTTATTACATTTTGAATCAATAGAGGAGTTACAAACTTTGTACAGTCACAGTTTTTATGTTTTCTTCTTCATAGCTTAGAGATGGATTAAATTGAGAAAATAGTCAATGTAATTAGCTTCTGATAGTTTTTTACTAGTTCTTTTTGTAGTGGTTTTTATTTTATAGTTTTAGTTTGAAGTTGTAAATAAATCTTCTTCTACTTCTGAATTCTTTGGACCAGTCTCAACTGTACATCAGAAAATGACTCCTCAGTGAATTTCCCATCGAAGTAAGTAAATTATCCTTGGATGAATAAAAGGGGAGTTATTTTATATATGTTTTATTTTGGTTCTAGTTTCAGAGGTGGTTGTGGATATTATTATCTCTTGCCCTAGGCAAGCTTGAAAATAGCCCAGCTAGGGAAAAAGAGGAACAGTTAGTTGCAGAGTGCAGGGTTGGATTGAATGGTGCAATCCAATGGATGAAGGATGGTTAGTGAGAGGTGAAAAGATCCTCAAAGAAATGGTGGTGGCCTATGATTCCATTTCATCAGTTTGTGTGAAGAATTTCAAAGACTGGACCTATTACACCTATTTTTAAGGACACAGTCCCTAATACTTTTGAGGAACTGTACAAAGGAGTTGAGGAACCCTAACCCTATAAATACATTAGTTTTTCCAAAAGGGTATCCAAATATGAGAATATATTGGGGGATGTTGGTAAATTTTGTGAGTTAATCCAATTTTGGAGCCTGGATAGGGCTACAAGAAACCACTAGCCCTACTCCTAGATTTTAGGAATTTGAATGGTGAATGGATAATTTTTTACTCTAAACATTTAATAATGGAGTCAAATGACCTAATGTGAAAGGATCACAACCCTTCTAGAGTGATTTTCATAGGATTGGTAGAATCTACCCTAGTAGATTCAATGAAGCATAAAGTCTTAATTGATAGAGAGGTTCTTGGATTGAGGGGTAGTTGAACAACAAGTGTTCTACCCTTGGATTAGGGTTAGAGAAGAATCCCTATAGGACCTATATAAAGGCCTAGAAATGATTCAAGATAACTCTATGGAGAGCACCTCTACCAGATTGGTATCAGAGTCTAAATATTGGGCTTGTAAAGGTGGATGTTACATTCACCAGAATTGGTGGGTTCATAAACAATGGTGACAAATTCAGAATTAGAAAAGGATATGCAAAAGAAGGAGGATAATAGACTCCTTAGAGAAGAGATAGCTTCTATCAGAGATAAATTGGTAGTAGTAGAAATTAATACAGCGATTGTTACTGATAAAGTCAAAGAAGTAGAAGATAAGGGTAAAGAGTTGACAGTAGAAGACCAAGTCCCTGAACCCGAACCTGTGCTACAAGAAGAAGCTTTCTTGAGATCATTGAAGGGCATGAATGGAAATTCCTTAGAATGGGTACCATTTTTTAGTGGGAAGATGGAGACAAAAAAAATTGTGGAGTGGATAGAAGGAATGAAGAACCTCTTTGAGTGTGAAGGAGTTAGTGAGGCT
This sequence comes from Thuja plicata, assembly GCA_018584345.1. Taxonomy (NCBI): domain Eukaryota; kingdom Viridiplantae; phylum Streptophyta; class Pinopsida; order Cupressales; family Cupressaceae; genus Thuja; species Thuja plicata. The sequence continues at coordinate 268,435 of MU217399.1, read as the reverse complement.
TAGAGAGTAAGGGTGGCTATGTCAAGAATGAGAGGCCCTACTCTCACATGGTGTAAATTTATACAAGATTAGAGGATAAAAGAAATAAGTAATCCAATCACAAGTTGGAAAGGTATGGTAGTGAAAATTAGATAGACCTATATGCCAGATGATTATGAAGAGAAGTTGCACAAGAAAAGATAAAACCTAAGGAAAAAAGAACTTTAAGTGAGTGCCTATATAGAGGAGTTCCACAAACTTTTTCTGAGATCACATGTGATGGAAGAATAAAGCCTAAAAGTAGCTAGATACCTGAATGGGTTGAGGTGGAACATACAAGAGGAGATTAGCCTCTTAATCCCAAACAGAGTGAATCAAAGCTATCAAATTTCTCTCAAGGTGGAAGAGAATCTTAAGAAGAAGCATGATTCAAGTAGGAGGGGAAGAGGAAGAGGAAGAGGAAGAGGAAGAGGAAGAGATGGAATAGGCCAGAGAGGAGGCTTTGGAGGGAGGAATTTTGAAGCAAGTAGCCAAGGAGATTCCAAGATCTTTGAGAAATAGGGAGAATCAAACAGTAGCAGAGGTGGTTACAATAGAGGTAGAGGCGCTAGTAATAATTCCAAAAGGTCAACTGGCTAGGAAAGAGGATCTTACTTATCTTCTATGAATTTTTAAAATTATCACCAATATGGGCATCTTGCATATAGGTGTCCTAAAAAGAGTTCAACATCCCAAGGTGGAAATAAAATAATAAACTATGTGCAAGAAGAGTCTTCTGGTAGCAAGACAAAATAGGTAGCATTAGATTCAGAGATAGGGAGACTCTTATGGTCAGAAGGACACTCCTTAAAGAACCGGTCTGAGAAGAGCCAAGCCAAAGAAGGTCTATGTTCAGAGTTAGTGCAAGATCTTAGGTAAGGTTTTCAAATTTATCATTAACTCTAGTTCTACTGATAAATATTATTTCTATTGAAGTAGTTGAGAAGCTAAAGTTGAAAATATTCCCACATACTAACCCCTATAGAGTCACCTAGTTGAATAAATACCAACATGTGTTATTTAATGAAAAATCTTGGGTAGAGTTCATAATAGGGAGATATAAGGACTGATTTTTGTGTGATGTCTTACCCATGAATGCTTTTCATCTCTTATTCGGAAGACCCTGGCAGTTTGATAGATTTTATATTCATGATGGAGCTAGGAACTCTTACTCATTTAAGAAGGATGGGGTCATATTTAAAATTTATTCAATCTTGGAAGAAGGAGAAATGAAGATAGTAGGTCCCAATGTACTCTTAGTGTGTAAAATGGAATTCTTGAGCACACTAGAAGGAGGAGTGGGCTTTTCCTTAGTGTTGAAGCCTAAGGATGAAAAGGTGGACAAGAAGGTGGAAGTGCTTATAGAGGTGCAATAACTATTGAACAATTACAAGGAGATAGTTAGTGATGGAAAACTAGCTACCCTACCACCTGAGAGAGACATTATTCATCAAATTGACTTCATCCCAGGAGCCTCACTCCCTAAAAAAGTTTCCTATAAGATGACCCCACAACAAATGCAGAGATAAATAAACAAATCCAAGAGCTTCTTGACCAAGACCTAATTAGGAAGAGCATAAGATCTTGTGTAGTCCCCACTATCCTAGCCCCAAAGAAAGGTGGTACTTGGAGATTCTGTACAGATTCTAGAGCCATTAATAGAATCACCATAAGGTATAGGTTCCCAATCCCAAGGGTAGAAGACTTAATGGATTGTCTAGGAGGAGCCAAGTATTTTACCAAAAATGACCTTAAGAGTGGGTACCATCAAATCATAGTTAAGGAGGGAAATGAGTGGAAAATGAATTTTAAGACTATATAAGGCCTATATGAATGGTTAGTTATATAATTTGGGTTGTCTAATGCCCCAAGAACATTTATGAGGTTAATGAATGAAGTGTTTAAGGATTTAATAGGTAAGTGGGTTGTGGTGTGTCTTGATGATATTTTTTATTTTTAGGAAGACAAATGAAGACCACCTTAAAAATTTGTAGATGGTTCTACAAAGACTACATGATGAGAGGCTAATAATCAACTTAGATAAATGTGAATTCATGAAACAAGAGTTGGTGTACCTTGGTTTTTTTATATCACAAGGAAATTTGAAAATGGATACTAGACAGGTGGAAGAAATTAAAAATTGGCCTACACCTAAGTATGCTACAGAGGTAAGGAGCTTCCATGGCTTAGCACAATTTTATAAGAATTTCATTAGACAGTTTAGTGAGATATGTGCACCTATCTTAGACACCATCAAAGGAGGCATGAAGACTAAGTTTCAGTGGAATGAGAAATCTAATAGAGGTTTTGAGAAATTGAAGGAAAAGATAGCTACCCAACAAATCTTGGTACTTCCTAGTTTTGAGAAGTTATTCATTGTTGAGTATGATGCTAGCAATACTGCTATAGGAGCAGTTCTAAGATAGGAAGAAAAAATAGTGTCTTTCCATAGTGAAAAGCTAAGTGATGCAAAAAAGAAGTACTCATCATATGACTTGGAGTTGTATGCATTGGTTTAATCCTTGAGGAAGTGGAGGCATTACCTCCTTCCTAAAGAATTTTTGGTATATATAGACAATCAAGCTTTAAGCTTTCAAAACTCACAGGACAAGTTAAGTCACGAGAATATGAAGTGAGTAGAATATATTCAAGCCTACACATTCACTATTAAGCATAAGAAAGGGAAAAAAAACAAGGTGGAATATGCATTAAGAAGAAGATTGTTGATAGTCCAAGAAATATAGTTGAGGAGCATTGGTATAGATAGTTTCAAGGATATTTATATAGATGATGAGGTCTTCTCAGCTACTTACAAGGTGTGCAAGGACTTCCAAAATCATTTTCACAGTGAGTATTCTGATTTTACTCTTCAAGAAGGTCTTTTGTTTAGGGGAGGGAAAATATGTGTGCGTAGAGGTTCAATGAGAGAGAACATAATTCAAGAGAAACATAATGGGTCACTTAGTAGACATTTGGTGTTAACAAGACTTTAGAGTTGGTCAAAAGATATTATTACTCACCGAAGATGAATAAGGACATTCAGAAGTATGTAGATACTTTTATTGTCTATTAGAAAGCTAAGGGGACTTCATGTAATATAGGGTTGTACAAACCCCTTCCAATTCCAAATAGACCATGGGAGTGTCTTAGTATGGACTTTGTAGTTGGACTCCCTAAGAAAAAATAGGGTTTGGACAATATATTTGTGATTGTGGAAAAATTTAGTAAGATGACCCATTTTGTACTATGTAAAACCACTCATGATGCATGCTAAATAGCCAATATTTTATTTAGGGAAGCACTCATGATCCATGGACTACCATTGAGTATTGTGTTAGAAATAGACTTTATGTTCATGAGTCATTTTTGGAAGACCTTGTGGAAGAATCTTGGCACTAATCTTTCTTTTGGTTTTGCATACCATCCTCAAACATATGGGTAGACTAAGGTTGTGAATAGGAGTTTGGGTAACCTCCTAAGATGTCTCACTAAGGAGTATTTACAAATATAGGACAAGATCATTGGTCAAGAAGAATTTTCTTATAATGACACCATAAACAGATCCACGGATAAAAGTCCCTTTGAAGTGGTCTACGAGATTCATCCCAGAGGAATATGTGAACTTAAGGTGGTTGAGAGAAAGAAGGATGTACAATTCTAGGTTGGAGATACAGTGATGGTACACTTGAATAAGGCAAGGTTGCAAAAAGGAGTCCCTAACAAGATTCAGATGAGAAGGATATGCCCTTGTTCCATTTAACCCAAATATGGGAACAATGCCTATAAGATGGACTTTCCTACAAATATAGGATTCTCTCTTGTGTTCAATGTTGAAAATTTGGTGTCATATCAAGTACCAATTCCAGAAGGAGATCATGGACAATTAAAGGATGCAACAGAGATATAAGCTTTGAAACTACCAGTCACACCAAGACCACAAACATAGAAGATCTTGAGCTCCAGAGTAACGAAGAAGACAAGGACAAAGGTGTACATGGATTATCTTATTATATGGCAAGGAAAATAATATTTAGAGGCTACATGGATGTTGGATACAGAGTTTCATAAGTTGGGAATAGATCCTAACTTGAGCCCTTCTAATGGGATTTGACTTATTTTTGTTTAAGGGATAATGGTGCAGGAGAACCTAGGGTTCAAATCCCCTCATTTTGTTGTGTAATATTGTATCCTAGTTCCTAAGCTATTTTAGGGAAGTTTAGGATGGTTTTATAATGTTTTAGGAGTTTTTGAGTTTGAGCTGTGAGGCTTTTGGTCCAAGTGACCTATGTAATGTCCTAGTATACAAAATGAGTCAAAATGTGAATTGGGAAGTCAAAAGCCTTGGAAAGAAACTTTTGGAGTGTTTTAAGTCGTAGGGAGTGGTTTATTACTTTGTGTCATTCAATCATGAATTTGGGAACTTGAAAAGACCAAATTGTCAAAAAGTACAAAATGTTGCTTGACAACATTTGAAACTTTTTAAAAGTTTCTTGACAACTTTCCACAAAAGTTGCTCTTTGTCCAAAATCAGTTGTAGATCATTTTGAGCGGTCTTTCTAGGTAGGGGAAGCCTATTTAATGATTTTCATGGTGTTTTCTAAAGGTTGGATGTCATTTTATTACATTTTGAATCAATAGAGGAGTTGCAAAATTTGTACTTTCACAATTTTTGTGTTTTCTTCTTCATATCTTAGAGATGGATTGAATTGAGAAACTCATCAATGTAATTAGATTTTGATAGTTGTTTACTAGTTTTGTGTCTAGTGATTTTTATTTTGTAGTTTCATTTTGAAGTTGTAAATAAATCTTCTTCCAGTTTTGAGTTCTATGGACTAGTCTGGACTATACATAGGAAAATGACTCCTTAGTGACTTTCCCACCATGGAAAGTAAATGAACCTTGGAGGAATGAAAGAGGATTCATTTTATATATATTTTATTTTGGTTTTAGTTACAGAGGTGGTTGTGGGGATTTATGAGCTCTTTCCCTAGGTGGGCTTGGAAATATCTCGGCTAGGGAAAAAGAGGAACAATTAGTTATAGAGTGAAGGGTTGTATTGAATGGTGAAATCCAATAGATGGAGGATGGTTAGTGAGAGGTAAAAAGACCCTTAGAGAAATGGTGGTGGTCGATGAATCCATTTCATTAGACTGTGTGAATAATTTCAAAGACTGAACCTATTAGCCCTATTTTTAAGGACACGATCCCTAAGACTTTTGAGGCATTGTACGAAAGAGTTGAGAAACCATAACCATAGAAATACATTAATTTTTCCAAAATTATATCCAAATATTAGAAAATATTGGGGGCTTCTTTATAAATTTTGTGAGTTAATCTATTTTTGGAGCCTGGATAGGGCTACAAGAAACCACTAGCCCTACTCCTAGATTTTAGGAATTTGATTGGTGGATGGATGATTTCTAACTCTCAACCTTCAAGAATGGAGTAAAATGACCTAATATGAAAGGATCACAACCCTGATAGACTCTGTGAGTGATTTTCATAGGATTGGTGGAATCTACCTTAGTAGATTCAGTGAAGCATGAAGTATTAATTGATAGAGAGGTTCTTGTATTGAGGGGTAGTTGAACCAAGTGTTCCACCCTTGGATTAGGGTTAGAGAGTAATCCCTATAGGACCTAGGGAAAGTCCTAGAAGTGATTCAATCTGAATTTGTGGAGAGAACCTCTATCAAAAGTGTAACCTTGATGACTAGGAGAATCATATACCATAGACAACAAGAGGAGTCTATACAGAGGAAGAATTTGTTCAGAACAAGATGTAAGGTACAAAACAAGGTGTGTAATGTTGTCATAGATAGTGGAGTTTTTGATAATATTATTTCAGAGGAGTTGGTTGACAAAGTGGAGTTGCAAAGGATGGATCATCCTAAACCCTATCAGATTGCATGGACATAAGATGAACACAAGGTACTTGTAAGTGAACAATGCCTGGTTAAATTCAAAATTTAGAAGTATTATGATGAGTTTTAATGTGATATTATGCTTATGGATGTGTGTCATATCTTGTTGGGTAGACCATGGTAGTATGACATGCAAGCTATACATGATGGTAGAAAGAATGTTTACATTATTTTTGCTAATGGGATGAAACAAATGTTGTTACCTTAAGAGGAACCTCTTAAGAGTGAAGTGTGTACAAGTGCAAGAATTTGTCTAGTGGATGGCAGGAAGATTTTAGATGTCATGAATCATAATGATGTTTGTTTTTCTCTAGTACCTAATGAATCTAAGAAGAATATATTGGTAGAAGAACATCCTAAATAAATCACTTGATTGTTCTGATTAAGTAAAAATAGGTTTTACACTCAATTTTTGAATGAGTATGCTAACATCATATTAGATAATGTACCTAATGGATTACCACTGCTGAGAATTATTAGTCATTGCATGGATTTTATACTAGGGGATAGTTTGCCTAATAAAGAAATGTATAGGATGACACCGACGGGGAATGAAGAAATCAATAGGAAAGTGAAAGATTTGTTGTAGAGAGGGTTGATTAGAGAAAGTTTGAGTCCATGCATAGTGCCTGTAGTGTTAGCACCTAAGAAAGATGGACAATAGAGGATCTGTATTGATTCAAGAGCTATCAACCATATCATAATTAATTATTAGTTTCTATATTGTCTTAAAATGGAATCACTTCATGTTAATATTGTTTAGCCCTCCTTAGGGGATTTTTTGGGCCATTATCATGTTGTCCTCTAATTTCTTCCCCTTTTCCATCTTTTGTGCCTGTTTAGGACCCTAATTGGGCCTCTCTAGGCACTATTTTTCCCATTTGGCATATTTTCCAGGGGTCCTGACCCCTTGGGTCAAGGTTGACCTCGACCTTGACCTAGGTCAAGGTCAACCTCGACCTTGACCTAGGTCAAGGTTGACCTTGACCTTGACCTAGGTTAGAGTTAACCTTGACCTTGACCCAGGTCCCCCTTTCTCATTGGAAAGTGTGCCAGATGCAGGGGGAAAATCAAAATTTTATTTTTCCCGCCTCTGGGTTGGTTGTCTCAGCTTCAAAGTAATGACTCTTAAAAAATATATTTACTATAGGTCCACTTCTAGGGGTATGAGGCTAATTGGAATTCAATTCTCCTATTTTGGCCTCTCTAGAAGTTTGTGTCCTAGAATCGTATATAAGGAAGCCTTCTCCTCTCATTTTCTCTCATAGATGCATCATCTCATCTACGCATAATTCTTACATGCTTTCAAGCTTCCAAGTGTTCAATCAAGTTTTTAAAGTCTTATTCTCAAGCCTTCAAGTTCTCCATTGAAGATCAAGGATTCAAGAATTCAATCCTTTCAAGGGATTTGGTTCAAGTATTCAAGATTCATCATTCAAACCCTAGATCTATCCATCATGGTGGTGTGATCTTCCTTCAAGATCCTTTGTGCATCCTCAAGATTCATTCATTATTCCTTCAAGGTGGATTCCAAGCACATAATCATGGAGGTTTTTATTTACATTTATGATTTTTAATGTTGAGTCTAAGATTTCATATTAACATACTTGTTTACATTTGAAATATAATTGCATATCTATTGAATATCATAGCTTCATTGTTAGATCTACTTCTACTACTTTCTAGCATTCTCCATTTCAATTTTGATTTCAAGGTTAATTCCTAGACCAAGGTTTGACTAAGGCAAACCCCTCCCCCAACAAACAAAACCATGTTTTTCTTGCCAGTACAAGTATGAAATAGCGAATTACTGAGCAGATTTTGATACCCTTTCTGGAAAACTTTTGGGATCCGCAAACAGAATTTCCATTGGAGCAGTGCAGGTCAAATTCAACATAAAGGGGTCAAGGTTGACCTGTATTTGGGTCAACATCGACCTTGCTTAGAAAATAAAAATATTTCTAGGTTTTCTCCATCTCGGTGTTTCTGTTCCAAATATAGTTGCAGAATTTCCAGAAACTCAGTACAAATACTAGAAAATGAGTATTTCTAGATCTGCTATGTTATGAGGTATGTATGTCATTTCATTATTCTTTTCAAACATTTCCATATTTATATTCCTTATCATTATAATTAAATATATGTGGTTAATAGCGGCATAGGGTCTCTTTTATGTGCAAACCCCCATTGTTCTAAACCCTATCCATATTTTTCACCATACATTTTGGTGAACCTGTTTATGAAAACCCTTTCTTTTTGGTGTTAGATTTGCATTTTATGTTAGATCTTACATGCATATAAAAGTAGATTTATTTTATGCTCTTGCATTTATATTTCAAAAATAAATAAAAAATCACAAAATTTCTTTAAAAATACAAAAACATTTACATTTTCATGCTTGTAGTGTTACTTTGTATTCAACATGTATGATTTTTGTTTTGAATACTTTGATGAGGCTTTTATTACAAAAGAGAATAGATCCCTTAATGAGGTACATGTAAGTGAGGATGAAAATTGTTCGAATATGATCTCCATTGATCCTATTCCTATTTCATCCTCCTCTACAACCTCTTCAATTGACCTTTACCATAGGGTATGTGCATGGTTCCCTTCATGTTCCACTATTTGCAAAATTGATGCACCTAGAATGTTATATCCTAAACCTTTTTTATGGTAAAAGGATGTCCACGAATAACAATTAAGGATAAACCTAGAGATCTTTTCAATTTCTTTGATAATATAGATTCCTCCTGCAACTATGCTACTTGTCCGCCTACTGGTGGATTAGTTAGAATAGCATCAACCATGATAGTATCATCTCCCTACTCAGCAGCTCTATCCTGACTGCTACTAGGCCTGGCACCTGCATCTGACCCCATGGGTCTAATAGGGATATTAGTTTGAGAGGTCCTTAGTCGTACTACCCTCTCCTACTACTGTAAGGGTGGCTGTTATGGCTATTGTACCTATGGAGGCACCTGCTGCTACTACAGTGGTGGCTATACCATCTATTGTACAGTAGGTATCAGACCAACAGGAGCTGTATATCTAGGGAATGGATGAGCTAACATGTGATCTTTGTATGCAGGTGTCATACCTACATTCGTCACTCCATCCATATAATCCCACCTAGCTGGTGGTACTCAAGCATCTATCATACTACGGCCCTTGTCGAGCTATCTCTACCAACCCTTCTTCATCTCATTGATGAATTGGGCATAAGTACAAAACTCCTGAGACACATCCTGTGGTATCACAAACTGGCGCAATACTCGCATGAGCAAGAAGCTCTCAATGATATTGATGGTATGCCCAATCAAAGGACATGAACAGAACATATATGACAACTCATGTCGAGCATCATCCCACACCTCTAAGGCTATCCAAGGTTTCCATATGACTATGGCTATGTCATCTATCTGTGATCGCCACTACTCTATCTTACCCAGCACGGGCTAGGTCATCAAACCTACATACCTTTATATGTATAGCTCTAAAGGCTGTCGTGTGTCATGTAATATCGGCCTGCATATGGGAAGGTGCTCCCAGGCCCAGATCTAAAGGAAGATGACTCCTGCTACCATGGTACATGCACCTCGATACATAATCTTGTGCATCTCATGGTACATCTGAGCAAGCATGCACTCACCCCATCCAAAAGTAACTACAGGTGTGGCCGGCATTCTCTGTAACATGCCTCCCTAGCCGCACTCCAACCCATATTGACCATGATCAGGAACCAAGTGGCAACTCAGGAATAGCGCCAACACAACTGCCAGTGGGTGATCTCTGCCATAGTTACGATTCAAATTCTCCCACGAGATTTCCCGACCCATCACCAGTTCATCCTGAAAGACTGCTTTCAAAGCCAGTGTACCTTCTCTAGGCTAAGTGTCATACTCCACACGAGCTCTGTGGAAAGGCATTCTCAAAATCCTATATATATCCTTGGGAGTGACTGTCATCTCCCCTTGTGGCAAGTGAAAGGTGTTCGTCTCTGAATGGAAATGCTTGACTAAGGCACCCAGTAAACTATGATTTACCCAAATATCGGGTACATCACAAAGGTATGACAATTCAAGCCCATCAATGTGGGCACCATTGGCATCTGATAACTTCTAAATAAACTTACCTATGATAGGATGATGTGATCAGAAACTGATGTCAGGGAAGTCAACCTGCAAAGAAAGCAACAAAATTGGATCAGTGCCTCAACATGATGATTTTTCAAAGCAAATACAACTATGGACCTATCCTACACACAGTTTTGAGATATTGAAATTGGCTGACTCAGTGACATAAAAATATGACAACTTTTTTGAATTTGGAAAGTTTCCCATGTGAGGAAACTCTTTTCCCGTGTGAGCTTTTTGACTTGCATGAGACAGGATTTCTTCCCGCGTGAGATTTTTGAAATCTCACACAGCGCAAGCACGCTCTTCACGCGAGTGCAGGGAAGGGGCCAATGTGAGGAACCCCTGACCCATGCGAGGAATCTGATTCCTCACATGAAAGGTGAACTAGGCTAGTGTGAGGAAACTATTTCCTCACGCGAGATTAGACGCGACAGACTTTAAAAAGCTTAAAACATGCTAAAATGCTAAAAACTAATATTTTTTTTTTGAAATGCAGGGTTATGTTGCGATTACTTACAGGTGCATCATACTTCGGTGGCTGGTTGTGTCATTAGGAGCACTCAAATTAGTGTAGATGAATGAGAATGCTATCAATGTCAGCTAGAGCCCTCGCCATCGCTAAAGTCAAAAGTGAATAATGACTTGAAAATGACCCCTCCGGGCCTTATATAGCCTTTGACCTAATTTTTCAAAGTGCTCCATTTTCTACAAAAAAATGCACCCTTGGCTAAATGGACCATTCTGAATCCATTTTCATGATCAAAATCAAAATCTAACACTCCTAAGTAGCTCGAAATTTCATTTTAAAATTTTGGGACCGACACAATCAGACACTTGTGCAGTCAATTTTCAGACATGGCTTGCTTGTCAGGATCATCTCTTATTATCATTTTCTCAGCTTCTACAATCTTTTCATCAAAGTCAACTCTAGTCAATTTTGGTTAACTATGGTCAAACCTAATCAACAGGACCTCTTGATCACTCTAAATTGATTCTTCCTTCTCGTGATCTATCTATGGATATCTCTGGATCTTCAATCTTATTTCTCTGTGATTTCTTGCTCTCATCATTATGATGTGTCATCTTTAAATTTCCCTCCCGAGGGGGCAGGATGATTGCATCATTAAATATTTTTACATCATTCTCGAATCAGTCTGATTTGAATCAAAAATCCCCATCGCTAGGGGCATCTCATCACTTGGGGCATATTCATTTTTTCGTACCTTATGGTCAAAATTGGATATTCTATGATCTTGAATCTCTAGGGGCATCTTGATGTCTCGCATCTTTTCATCTATCTTTTTAGGTATCTAAGCAATCTAACTCGGATCCTCAAGGATCAAGCTTCATTCTAGAGATGATTCTTGAAATCTCATTAGGTATTAGGGCAATCTAACCCTGATTCCTAAAAGTTATGCTTCATTCTGAAGATGGCTCTCAAAATTTCTTTAGACCGTTATCTAGGCAACCTAACCTAGATCTCGGAAGGCTAACCTTCATATTGAGGCAATCTAACCCTGATTCTAGAGATAGTCCTAGATCTTCATTAGCTATCAGCGAACATTGGGGCAATCTAACCCTAATTCTGATCTTCTGTCGGATGATTCTAATTCTCGATCTGTTCAGTGTCTTGGCAACCTAACCTAGATTTCTGAAATCTTCATCTTCACATCAGACTATTCTTTGAATCAATGCACTGCTCGCATATCAATTCAAAGAGGGGAAAAATGTAACACCCCAAAATTGGCACCTTATAATTCCTAATCAATTTTGGTGCATTCCTTCAATTTTCTCATCATCAAAGTACTATTGTACTAGGCAAATTCTCTTCCTAATTGACTTTAATTGACTGAGTCTCAAATGTAGAAAACCCAAATTTGCATAAATCTGACATTATATTTAATTCCTAAATTATCAAGGTTTATTAGTTAAAAATCCCTATGATTAATTAATTTAATTCTAAAGTCCTAAGTGCTTTCAAATTAAATTAATTTCACCCCCTAAAGCTAATATACATCAAAAGGGAATTGAATAGTTATTTAATTGATTGAATGGATTATCCTCAAAAAGAATTCCATAATTCTATATGAAAAGTCACTCATGTGGCAATAATCGACTCTTTTAATTAAATAATTCATGCTTTTTTGTCTCAATCTCAATTCCTGAAAATGAAGAGGCAACCATTTCTTTTCAAGAAACTCTTCACCCTCTTCCCATGGCTTTTCTATATATTGGTCATCTTTTTCTTCATTTGGGAGGATGAATTAGAGAGCATCAAAATTATAGTTAAATCTTGTCTCATTTATTTCATGCTTTTGAGCTTTATTTTGCATAATTAGATTAATTTCAATTTGGACTAATGATATGTTGATTCTTAATGCAATTCATTTATATATCTAGCATCTCAATTTCATCATATTTCAAGCTTTCTAGATTAATAGAATTTCAATTCTAGATTAATGGCAATTCATTTCTAGTTTAATTGCATTTCCTTTCATAGATTAATGGCAATTTTCTTACCTCTCATGCTTTAGAAATCCTCCATGTTAGCAATGGTCAAGGTTGTTGGCTCTCATTCTGAGAGTAAATTTGACATCCCCAACTAATTAGGAGGCAACAAGTGGCTTCAGTCAAATTTGCAAGATGAACAATTCATGTTTGTCTTTGTGAATTGAATGATTGAGTAAGGACTATGTTGAGTTTGTGCCTGATTTAGAGGTCACATTCAAGCACACACAATGGTATATAGGCATAGTGTGGCTATATTTGTAGGTGCAGTATTGTTATAGCTATGGACCTGGGAGCATATCTTGATTACTAGACCTATATCGGTACAAGTGCAAGCTTGAGGATATCCCTACGCATTTCTATATGATGGCATGATTGTCCAGCATCGTCTAGGCAAGGTTGAGTTCTGGTGTCAGACTATCGACAATATTGATCAGGTTGTATGGAGGTCATACTTGGGTTGCAAGGGATGGATAGAGGATGATGATAAGCTTCCATATATGTTTTCCCCCTTGTGGATGATTGGTCGATCACCACTTTGTATAGAGAGATTCTGCTTTGGGAGAGTTCTCCGTCAGTTTGGTCATGTTCAGGATATGTCACAGGGTATGGCATAATATGTGACAATACAAGTAGAGTGATCCATGTGGGGAGATTAGGTCAATTATCAGTTTGTATGTGCAAAGATTGAGTGGCTAGGCCATGTTATATGGGATATGATGGACCATGTGGCTAACGCAGGTATGTCCCCTGAGTATCGAGAGTGGTTTTCTCAGCATAGATTTACTAGATTCAAGGATCTGACAGATCCTATTCCTGATGTTGATGAGGCATCTACTAATGATGGAGATGGAGATGACGGTGGTGATGGTGATGGTGGAAGGAGACTTTAGAGGCAGAGAGTACCTAGGGCTCCTCAAGTAGAGAGAGTTGCAGGACCTCAAATGCGGGGTGGACATGTGAGATCTCGAGGTGGTGGGTTCAGAAAGCCTAGACAAAGGCGAGTATAGGTACTAATGTAGAGATAGGTTTAGGTCATTCTAGCTATAGCTTGGGTAGGATAGAGACATAGATAAGTGCAAGAAGCCAGTAAGGTTCTATTGCAGGTTCCTTTATAGGGTCAAGATACGTAGAGACCAACATCTCCATAGAGACAGGGATAGGTACCCCCTCAAGTAGATCCATAGGTTAGTGCAGAATAGGTTTAGGGTGCACCTCAGATACAGGTGATACCACAAGTACCATTAGCACCATAGGCACCATAGGAACCTCTAGTTCCTCCTATTGTGGATAGCTTAGTATAGGATGTGAGAGGATTATAGGCAGGGATGACTGCAGTTACTGGATGGTTAGATCAGGTGACTACTATGTTACAACAGTTCTTGGCTACCATGGCTCAGTTACCTATGAGTTCTAGCATGATTCAGGCACCACCTTCCACTTACGATAGAGTAGGTGATAGGGGTCCCCAATGGGTCAGGGGATGGATCAAGTGCTACTGGAGATGGATCAGGTGCCCTGGCTGGGTCTTGAGATATATATGAGCTGGATATCCAAATATTGTATTGATGTATCATATGGATTTTTGATCAGGACTTGATGTATGGATCATTTTGTTGATGTATCTTTGATATACTTATTTGTTATAAACATTTGATGATGGACATTTATCTATGATGATCTTTGATTGATTTCCCTTTGATGTTTATTTGATCATGTGATATTTCTTTATATCCATATCTATATGATGTCTATGATGCACTTACTTTTATTTATTCTATGGATGCAATGTCTTAGATTATGACATAGATAAATGGATGCAAATGATAATTATGCAGCTATTTCTATATGATTTTGATTTTAATTTTGATGTATGGTTTATGCAATGCAATGTGATGGATACAATACTTAGTGCAATGGTAAAATGAATGCAACTAGATTTTTGAATTTTCATGCATGCAATGTAGTTTATGAAATGCAATGCTAAAGATGAAGGATAAATTAATAATGATTAATGTATCTTTTCTTTTGTTTTCACTCAAGATATGTAAAAATAATGATTAATGATTTAATGCTATGAATGCAAAAGATAATATTACATAATTGATTTGAAACCATTGAAATTTTGATGTAACCCCAAAAAATGATGAACCCCCTTGTACTTGGAAAAATTACTCTAAATAATGCAATTAATCTAACATGAATATGCAATGAAATGCAACTAAAGGTCATTAGCTTTTTTCAAAAGAATTGAAAAAGAGATATATTTTCATCATTGAGAATTGTGGAACTTAGAGTTGATACAATCCTTACTAGTTCCACTGCGACCATAAGAATATGAATATGACTGTCATCTCAATTGTTAACCTCTTTTAGGAACCTGTTACAATCCTCACTAGTTGAATAACCAACCATGGGAGTACGAATACTGGTTTCAATGGACTCAATGTTGCAAGTGGATTTTGGTATTAAGATATTGGAAATCTAAATAGCCAAGGTATCTTTTTTCATAAACAAACAAAGGTTAATCCTCCTTCCTATATGAATTTCCTCGATGGTTCTTTGATTACCATGTCCTTAGATGAATTCACACAAGTTAAAGAATCTCCCTCAAAATAGTCACACAAAAATCCAAGATCCATCATTACCAATCTAGTTGAAACATCATCGATTAGCTAAAAAGACATGACTCAAAAAAGTCAATGAAAAACTCATCAAAATTTCACATGTATCGCAATGTATCAAAATTTTCAAAAATAATTCCAAACATTCTAATAATTTAAGGTGTTTTCAATTTTTAATCCTGGTAAAATAAGTCAATGAAACTCAAGGATCATGTTGTAGGATCAAACTGTTTAGGGTTGAACAATGATATCCATCAAAGGTTCCAAAATATCTCTCTGTTGAATTTGAAAATCTACTTCTATTGTGTGACCAAGATGTATCACTTTTGAATCTATTTGGTACCAAAATCCATGATGTTTTTCCCCAAGTGATAAATGTGATCAATGTGAAACTTAGGGAAAATGAAACCTAGAATGCAAAAATGCAGTAGAAAGGCTTTATTATGACTTATGTACAAATGATGAATGTAATGAGGATATGGACAAATGAGATGATGAAAGGAAATATGTACAAATGTGACTAGGAAATACCTAAGGGACAAAAGGCACCTATTTCCAAGTTTTCACCTTTTGGGATTATTGCTCTTTTTCTCTTTCTTTTTTTTGCTACCAAGGCGCCTATTGCTAGGTTTTCACCAAGGCACTTTTCTCTTTTTCAATTTATTTTTGATTTTTTCCTTTTTCAATTTTTTTTATCATCAAGGTGCCTATTTGCTAGGTTTTCACCAAGACAACATATCTTGATTTTCAATGTTTTTGATTTCTTCATGCTCAATTTTCTCCTTTTTATGATTTTTTTGCTTTTCCAATGTTTTTGGTTTTTTGAAACTTTCTGATTTTTTTGTATTTTGATCTTTTCTCCTTTTTTTGGATTTTTATTTTTTCTCAAGTACAAAGAAGATGAAAACTCATTAGATACTCTTTCATCTAATTCTCTTTCATCTGATTAGGTATGAAACCTCTTTAAATGGATGCTATTAATGGGTTCTTGCAACTCATGTCCTTCACAATCAGCTAGTTTGTATGTTCCCATTCCAAAAGAAGAAACAATTATAAAAGGAGCAAGCCAATTTCCTTCCCATTTTCCTTTCTTTTCCCTATCTACCTAATTTTTAGGGTTTTCTCTTAACACTAAGTCTCCCACTTGAAAGGATCTTGGTTTAATGTGCTTGTTGTAGTTTTTGGAAATTTAATTTGGATACACTTTCAAATGATCATATGCTTGTGTTTGATGTTCCTCCAAAAATTCCAATTGTTGAAGTTGGAAAAACCTGTAATCCTCATCTGTGATTAATCCATGTAATGACACTCTTAGGGATGGTATTTCAACTTCTAAGGGTAGAATAGCTTCGGCCCCATAAACCAAGGAAAATGGTGTATCTCATGTTGGTGTATGGATGCTAGTTCTTATAGGCCCACAATGTTGGGTTTATTTGAATATGCCAATCTCTTCCTGACTTATCAACCGATTTCTTCAATATTTTGAGAATATTCTTGTTTGTAGCTTCGGTTTGTCCATTAGCTTGAGGATAGTAAATGGAGGAAGAATGGTGAATAATATGGAATGTTTCACAAAGTTCATCCACATCTTTATTCTTGAATTATTTTCCATTGTTCGTAATGATGGCATGAGGAATACCATATCGACAAATAATGTGATTAAGGATAAACATGGAAATTTTCTTCCCTGTGGCAGTTGTCAAAGGAATGGCCTCTACCCATTTAGTGAAATATTCTATTGTTGGGAGGATATACTTATGTCCATTAGAAGATGGTGGGTAAATCATGCCAATTAGATCAAAACCCCATTGATAAAATGGTCATGGTGTAACAAATAGATGTAATTATTGTGCAAGTGCATGGATCATATTGCTTTGATATTGGCATTTAGCACAAACTTTTACAAATTGACAAGCATCTTTCTCTAAGGTTTTCCAAAAATACCTCATGCGAAGGATTTTCTTTGCTAAATTTAATCCACTAGACTGTGAACCACAAATCCCCTCGTGAACATCTCTTAAAGCTAACCTAGATTCCTCTTCCTCTAGACATCTAAGGAGCATTCCGTCAAGACCCTTACGATACAATGTGTTTGATAGGATAGTATAACAAGCTGATTGTCCTATGAAATGCTATTTTTAGGCTCGGGTTGGGTCCAAAGGTAAGGTTTGGTTTTTAAGATAAGTATAAATTGGTCCATACCAAGGTGAGTCATGTCTATTAAGAACAAAAATAATTTGGGTATCGGGTAAGTCAAATGTCAGTTTTTCCAACTCTTCCACCAAGAATTCATACCTCACATTCTTATTAGGCATTTGGAGTATTGAAGCTAAAGTATCCATTGCATCGGCTACTCTATTTTTGTCCCTTGGAATTTTCTCAAAGGTAATCAAAGCAAAATATTTCTTCCAATCATCCACCATCCTTTTATATGGCATCAATTTTTCATCTTTGGTATTGTATTCATCATTGATTTGGTTGATGACTAATTGAGAGTCTCCATAAACTTGTAATTCCATGACATTCCATTCCAAAGCCATTTTGAGACCTATGACCAAAGCTTCATGTTCTGAAATATCATTTGTGAAAGGGAACAATAGTTTGTAAGATTTTGGAATTGTGCAACCTTGAGGTGTTATCAAAAGAATTCCTGCCCCTGAACCACTTTGGGTATAGGAACCATCAAAATATAAAGTCTATGTCTTTGCTTCCACATTAACAATCTCTAAATCAGGAAATTCCAATTTAATTGGATGTGTAGACTCTAAAGGATGTTTGGAAAAATGATCAGCAATTACTTGTCCTTTGATTGCTTTCCTATCCACGTACTCAATGTCAAACTCACGAAGTACCATTACCCACTTTGCAATTCTTCCTGTTAGGGTTGTTTTACTAAGTAGATACTTCAAAGGATCAATTTTGGAAATTAACTTCACTTTATGCATCAAAATGTAATTTATAATCTTTTGAGAGGCAAACACCACATCTAGGCAAGCCCTTTCCATGAAGCTATAGTTCAATTCATAATTTATCAATGTTCTACTCAAGTAGTAAATGGCTCTGTCTTTTCCTTCATTGTCTTCTTGTGCCAATAGGACCCCTAAAGATTTCTCCGTTGTTTATATGTAAAGTAAAAAAGGTATTCCTTTAATAGGTGACATTAAGATAGGTGGATTCACCAAGTATGTTTTTAACAATGTGAAAGCCTTGTCACACTCTTCATCTCATGTTAAAATAGTGTCTTTATGTAGCAACCTTGTGAATGAATGGCATTTTTCTGCCAATTGGGAGATGAACCTCCTTATAGATTGAAGTATTCCTTGAAGAGACCTCATTTGGATAATATTATTAGGAATTTCCATGTCCATTATTGCTTGTACTTTCTCAGGATCTACGTCAATGCCTTTTGCAGAAATAATGTAACCTAGGAGTTTGTCGGATTGTACCCCAAAATCACACTTCTTTGGATTGAGTCTCACTTTGAATTGTTCTAGCCTTGTGAAAATATTTTCTAATATTGGTAAGTGATCCTTTATTTCATGTGATTTTTCTAGAATATCATCCACATAGTCTTCCAAAAAGGTATGCATCATATCATGGAATATGGTAGTCATTGCTCTTTGGTAAGTTGCTCTGGCATTTTTGAGACCAAAGGGAATCACATTCCAACAAAAGGTTCCCCATGGGCATGTAAAATTTGTCTTCTCTTGGTCTTTGGGTGCAATTTGGATTTGATTGTATCCACTAAATTCATCCATCAAGGAAAGCATAGAATGACCCACTGTTAAATCTGCTATTGTATCAATGCTAGGTAATGGAAAATCATCTTTTGGGCAAGCAAGATTGAGATCTCTAAAATACATGAAAACTCAAATATATTTTTCATGTGTTGTGACCGGTACAATGTTGGATATCCCTTCTGCATATGTAATTACTCTTATGAAGCCAACCTTGAGGAGCTTTTCCAATTCTTCTTTTACTAAAAGTGCCACATGAGGGTGCATCTTTCTCAAATTTTTCTTAACGGGCTTCACACTGGGTTTCACATTTAAATGATGCATTATTAAGCTTTGATCTAACCCTCGCATGTCAACATAAGACCATGCAAAGTTAATTTTCTTTTCTTGAAAGAATCCGATAAACTCCTTTCTTTCGGATGGACTCAAAGATGCTGCTAAATGAACAAACTTAGGATCCTCTTTGGTGCCAATGTTAACTTTCTCTATTGGTTCAATAAGGATGGGTTACCTTGCATCCCCATGTTTGGGTAGGGCATCCAACCTCTCTTCCTTAGGTACCACAATTGGGTTTTCACCTTTGGAAACATCCAATATTTTTACTTTTTTAGGTTCTAGCACTACCACATGGTGGTTTTCACCACTAGACCTTTTCATTTTTTAATATTTTTTTTCTTTTATTTTGTGGATTGAGAGGTTGGACCCCTACCTCTATCATCAGGTTTGGATTTTATTCATTGGTGGAAGAAGATGGCTCAACCACATTTAGGTATTGGGCCATTGCAAGGTCATTGGGAAAGTATAATAGGTCATTTGGTTCAGATAAATCCCAATCAATGAGTTCGAGGTGCATTAAGGATAAGAATTCATTTGGAAAATTTCCATTCTAAGGGTTTAAGGACATGACCTCATTTTAAGGTTCGTACATTGTATCTCTTAGGTCTATGACACGGGATTCCTCAAGATGTTCCATGGAAGTTGGATCAAAGTCTCCTTCACAAGAGTCCTCATTGATTTCCATGGGAAAGAATGCATGTGGATTAAAGAAAACATTTGAATCACCCCCCCCATGAAGGTACCCAAGGTTCACCTACCCATTTACTAGTCCTAGATGCTTTCCTTATGTTGGATTCTTGAGGTTCACTCGACACTTGTGTAGAATTTGAGCCTTGATGTTCATTTTCTTGATTTGTAACATTGGGAATAGCTGCATATGTGTGAATAACATCGAATTCAATGTCATGACAAGACTCTTTAGAAAAGGAATCCCACTCATACTCCCTAGAATCATCTTCACTTTCTAAACCAACCATGTGCATCTGTTCATGGGAATCATGCATTGGACTTGAACTTTCTCCTTTATGTTAAAAACCTATTTTGGCTTTCTCTTCTTTTTCTCTCCAAGCTGGTTCAATAGGTTCTAATAATCCTTGATTTCAAACTCCTAAGGGTCCTCTTCCCTTATATCCCATTTTTTACATGAGTTGATACCCTTTCCCATATTGATTTATTTGAATATTGATGTCTTGTACCCTTTTGATAGAATGATTTGAAGTGTCCTCTTCCTTATAGAGCCATTGTAGTACTTCATTATCCTGCTTCTCTAAGGCAGATTTATCACTCTCTCTTACAAAATGAGCATTGTATTTATGAGGGGGCTGAGCACTTGATGGCTTCCCATGTAGCCTAGGAGAGGTTGGTAAATAAAATAGGGAAATGGAATACTCCCCCACTCCCTTGGAGTTGATTTTACATTTTTTTTCAAAGGTGTGCATCAATTCACTCATCTTTTGATAGTGGTCCTTATTAGCTTGTTCTCTTTATTCCTTGGTAGGTTTCAAAGTTTTCATCCTCAATGTTGAAGTCTTGACTAAATTATCATGTGAATTTTGACCCTCATAACTCATCTTTTCTTTTCCCTTAGTTTTTGTAGCTGAGTTAGTTTGATTAGGGTTTGAGATGGAAGTAGCATTTGATGTCAACTTCAGACTTTCCTTGTTGGGTTCTTCAATAGCATCATTAGGGATGACTCCTTCTCTATTGCGAGGAATAAATAATTCATGAATTGGCTTCAATGTATTGCAATATTGGAAGGGATTTGAATCTCCTCCAATTGTGATCTCCTCACCTCTATGTGGAAATTTTATGCATTTGTGATAAGTAGAAGGTACTGCTTGCATCTCACGAATCCACAGTCTTCCCAATAGAATATTATAAGTTAATTTCATGTTGATAAATTGACCTATGGTATCTTTTTTGATAGGTCCCACTTGGATAGATAAAACAATCATGCATTTTGAAGACCTTTCTTCCTCATTGTAAGCCTCAATGGTGATTTGCTTATTAGGGTCAATAGATGATTCAGATATCCCTAAAGACTTGACAAGGTTTAAAGTACAAATATTGAGACTGACTCCCCCATTAATGAGAACTCTCTTAACCCTATGCCTTTGGATTAACACTTCTATATGCAAGGGAAAATTTTGAGGGTGGGTAATAGAAATGTCATCTTGTTTGGAGAATGAAAGGAAATGAGGAGCTATGAGGTGTCCTACCATATTTTGAAACTTATCCTCCTCCAAGTTTATAGGAACATTGGTTTCCACTAGGGATTTTTCCAATATTTAGCCAAAGTAGTTGTTGAAGTAAGACCAAAGGTTTTATGGGCACTTCTTTGTACGGTAACTTTTGTTGCTTTCCCCCTAGTTACAACATTAGAAGACTCTTTAATAGGTTGTTCTTTGATTACCACAAAATTTATAGTACTATCATGTCTAGATAGAGAATTAATACTATTTTCATAGGTATGGGCAAAGTTTACATTGTTTTTTCTTCTCGAATTGTTGCCATTGTTCTCTCCATTGTTTGAACTGGAAGATTCACCATTTTCAATTTTGTAGAAAGGAGTCTTAAAGGCCATGTGATCTTCATTGTTTTGAGGGCCTTCTACCTTTATCACACCATTGTCAATTAGGTCTTGCACTACGTGTCCCAAACGCATGCAGTCATTTGACTTATGCCCTTAATTTCTATGGTATTCACAATGACTAGACTCACTCCACCATGTAGGTTTGATTTGTGGTTCATAAGGTTAAGCTCTAGGTAAGTCAATACGCTTATAGCAATAAGGGTTCTTAATTCCTTCTCAAGGGGTTCACCCAAAGGTGTGAATGTTCTTTTAGGAGTTGGTGTAAAGAAAGGCCTTCAAATTGTTAGCCTCTACAACTCCATCATTCACCGCTCCCTTATTGTTATTCCTCATCCAAAACCAGTTATTGTTAGGAGGATTTCTATTTTGGTTGTTATTGGAGGTATTGTTGTTGTTGTTTTTATAAGCTTTAATTCTCTACTTTTAACCAATACCTCTTCCATGGTAACCCCATTCTCAATTAGATCTTGGAAAAACCTAGGACATTGTAATCTTAACCGGTAATTCATCTCATTAGCCAAGCTATTAATAAAGATATCCATCTTCTCTTTTTTAGGTACACTTCGAGGGCATCTAGAAAATACCGCTCTCCATTGTTGTAAGAAAAGTAGGAATCCTTCTCCCTCTCATTGCTTGGTATTACATAAATTTATCATCCTGACCTCATGTTTGACATTGTAGTAATAATGGGTCACGAATTTGGAGGCCAACTCTTCAAAGGTTCGAATGTCGGAGTGTAACTTTGAAAACCACTCCATGGCCATGACTCCTAAACTTCTAAGAAATAACCTCATGAGGTAAGTTGTATCATGCATGAACTCTAGACT
This sequence comes from Thuja plicata, assembly GCA_018584345.1. Lineage (NCBI taxonomy): Eukaryota > Viridiplantae > Streptophyta > Pinopsida > Cupressales > Cupressaceae > Thuja > Thuja plicata. Next base: position 245,733 of record MU217399.1, on the reverse strand, counting down.
CAATGCACAAAATTCCCTTAAGTGATCTTCAGGACCAGTTGTTCCTTCATACTTGTCGTATTTAGGAAAGATAGCATTAGTTGGGAATGGAACCATGATCAATGAATTATTAAATGGAAAAGGACACAAGGCTTTGATAAAAAAGGGTTTAGGAACCCCACTTTGTTTCATCATGTCCAATTACGCTAGGAAGAGTTTGAATTTTTTTTTCATGATATCAATAGGATTAGCCTCGGCTTATTTTTTCTTAAGTTGGTTGACATCATAGTTGTGGGGAAGTTTGAGACCCGTTTGTGCTAGGTCTAGGAAATATTTTTCTTTGTCTTTTTCCAACACTTATTCCATGAGATTCATGAAGAAGGGACTTTGCATTTATTCATTAACCTTTTCATCAGTTGCTTCTTCATCATTAGGGTCAATTTTTCCCCCATTGTTATTATTATTTAACCCTTGGTTTTTAGGGTCACCATTTACTCCTCCAAGAGTGTTGTTGTTTAACCCTTGGTTGTTAGGGTCAATGTTTCCTCCTCCATTGTTATTGTTGTTTGACCCTTGGTTGTTAGGATCACCACTTCCTCATACATTGTTCTTATTGTCTTTGTTAACATGATTAATTTGATCGGGGTCCATGTTTCCAAATGGAAAGGACATTGTTGGCTCCGTATCCTTTATAGGTTCTTGTAAGGATCTTGAAGAAGTAAAGTTATCACTTGGAAAAGGACACTCCTGCCTTAGATAGGATCCGTCAGATTATAGGGTAGACTTGATATAATGAGATCGCCTAAAATCTGGCATGAACATAAATCATATAAAATATATTAGGCTTTATCTTCTCTTAAAATGATCAATCCTTGGATGATTTTGTGAAATGTCCAAAAATGGCGGATTCTGATCAAGTTGGAAGTACACAAAGGTAAAATGTCCAAAAGGGTATCCAAAAATGTAGGTATCTTGTTTTCAAACCCTCGGGGAATATCCATTATTTTCCCTTCTTTGTTTCTGGGTGTCACTTCCTATTATGTGCACATCACTTTATGTTAGCACACATTGACTGGAATTACTGTACGTGACACTCTACAGTGAGTACATGGTGTTTGTCTGTTGATAGGTGTTATTGAATTTATTCTAAGTGGCACTTTTCAATGACTTACATGGTTTTTGATGGCTGACAGGCATTGTTTCAGTTTCTTACGCATTACAAAAGTGTCTGTAAGCATCTTTTAAATGCTCATACGCGTCACTTTAATGATCAAGGTTAAATTTTTGAATTTTTCATGTTTTAAAAGTTTAATGTCTTTGATAAAATCTGTCAGAGAAGAGTCTTGTTTGAAAATTAAATACAAACTCAACACACACATAAAATTTGCATCATAACCCTAAAACAACACTAAAAGTGTATATTCTCTTTTGCAAGTATATCACAAGAAATTCTTCAAAGAAATGTAGCTAGATTCAAAAAAATGTGGCTTGTAATAATGGCTCTAGAAGGTAGGCCTACTATTTAATCAATTTTTAATAACACCTTCATTCTAAATCATGTCAATTTCCTTTACCCCCTTACGGGCTTCCCACACGCACGAAAGTATGATTTTGTGCAATCCCAAAGGACTACTCAGGGAAGTGAGGATGACTTCCACACAACTTAGTCACTTTCCAATTAAGGTAAAAAACATTTATTTATAGTGGGTTGGATGATATTGTAGAAAAAGAGATTGTCTCTCACTTTGGGTCATTCCCTCTCACCGTCTTCATAAAAGAATTCTCAGGAGGTAGGCCCTCTAAAGTTCTATTTTAATCTATCATATATGGAAAGTGGAAAAATGAACTTAGTCCAACAAAGTTTGGGAATTTGATTCACTCAAAGAGTGAAGAGCATATCCCTATTGTCTTCCTTCATTCCAAACACTTCAAACATACTTGTTCTTTTTCAACCCCTTGACAAGGAGGTTCTTAAAATGGAAATGTTTGGTTAATTCCTTCCCTTTCTTTTTACCAAATTGAACTCACACATTTGGCTTTTTGATCCACTTCAAAAAGTGGAGAGCATATGCCTAATGTTTGTTCAATTTGGACAATAATAGGGTTTTTCCCTATTAAACTAGATTCATATGAAATTCCACAATATAATCAATGCAAGCTTGTTAAGATAGGTACCTCATTTTTTAAGCTAGCAAAGGCTAGGTGCATTTTTGATTGATTTTTTTCTTTTGTGATACTCACCTAGTGGCGATCGTTCCCACACTGGCTCCTCCAACAAGTTAGTCAACACAACCACCAAAGTGAAGAAAAACTCAAAATGAACTTGACAACATACTCCTAAGCTCTTTTTGATCAAATTTGCAAGAATCTACTTAAAGAACTCAAAAACAAGAAATAAAACTAACGAGTAGGGAATTTATTTTTGTAATAAAAAAATACTTTTATATAATGATCATATAAATTCTCTTCTTCCTTTAAATTTTCTAAAATATTGGAAGCATGAATTTTCTTATCATGTTTAATTTGTGCTCTTACCTCTTTACTAGGCTTTGTAACTCAAAATTCTGGTTTCTATACTTTCCTGTTTTTTCTCATGATGCAAAGAGGTAGGTTAGATTGAATAGCAGGGGTCTAATTGACCCTAACAACCAAGGGTTAAATAATAATAACAATGGGGGAAAAATTGACCCTAATGATGAAGAAGCAACTGATGAAAAGGTTAATGAAGAAATGCAAAGTCCCTTCTTCATGAAGCTCATGGAATAAGTGTTGGAAAAAGACAAAGAAAAATATTTCCTAGACCTAGCACAAACGGGTCTCAAACTTCCCCACAACTATGATGTCAACCAACTTAAGAAAAAATAAGCCGAGGCTAATCCTATTGATATCATGAAAAAAAAATTCAAACTCTTCCTAGCGTAATTGGACATGATGAAACAAAGTGGGGTTCCTAAACCCTTTTTTATCAAAGCCTTGTGTCCTTTTCCATTTAATAATTCATTGATCATGGTTCCATTCCCAACTAATGCTATCTTTCCTAAATACGACAAGTATGAAGGAACAACTGGTCCTGAAGATCACTTAAGGGAATTTTGTGCATTGAGTCTAGAGTTCATGCATGATACAACTTACCTCATGAGGTTATTTCTTAGAAGTTTAGGAGTCATGGCCATGGAGTGGTTTTCAAAGTTACACTCCGACATTCGAACCTTTGAAGAGTTGGCCTCCAAATTCGTGACCCATTATTACTACAATGTCAAACATGAGGTCAGGATGATAAATTTATGTAATACCAAGCAATGAGAGGGAGAAGGATTCCTACTTTTCTTACAACAATGGAGAGCGGTATTTTCTAGATGCCCTCGAAGTGTACCTAAAAAAGAGAAGATGGATATCTTTATTAATAGCTTGGCTAATGAGATGAATTACCGGTTAAGATTACAATGTCCTAGGTTTTTCCAAGATCTAATTGAGAATGGGGTTACCATGGAAGAGGTATTGGTTAAAAGTAGAGAATTAAAGCTTATAAAAACAACAACAACAATACCTCCAATAACAACCAAAATAGAAATCCTCCTAACAATAACTGGTTTTGGATGAGGAATAACAATAAGGGAGCGGTGAATGATGGAGTTGTAGAGGCTAACAATTTGAAGGCCTTTCTTTACACCAACTCCTAAAAGAACATTCACACCTTTGGGTGAACCCCTCGAGAAGGAATTAAGAACCCTTATTGCTAATAATCTTATTTACTTACCTAGAGCTCAACCATATGAACCACAAATCAAACCTACATGGTGGAGTGAGTCTAGTCATTGTGAATACCATAGAAATTGACGGCATAAGTCAAATGATTGCATGTGTTTGGGACACGTAGTGCAAGACCTAATTGACAATGGTGTGATAAAGGTAGAAGGCCCTCAAAACAATGAAGATCATATGGCCTTTAAGACTCCTTTCTACAAAAATGAAAAAGGTGAATCTTCCAATTCAAATAATGGAGATAACAATGGCAACAATTCGAGAAGCAAAAACAATGTAAACTTTGCCCATACCTATGAAAATAATATTAATTCTCTATCTAGACATGATAGTACTATAAATGTTGTGGTAATCAAAGAACAACCTATTCAAGAGTCTTCTAATGTTGTAACTAGGGGGAAAGCAACAAAAGTTATTGTACAAAGAAGTGCCCATAAAACCTTTGGTCTTACTTCAACAACTACTTTGGCTAAATGTTGGAAAAATCCCTAGTGGAAACCAATGTTCCTATAACCTTGGAGGAGGATAAGTTTCAAAATATGGTAGGACACCTCATAGCTCCTCATTTCCTTTCGTTCTCTAAACAAGATGACATGTCTATTACCCACCCTCAAAATTTTCCCTTGCATATAGAAGTGTTAATCCAAAGGCATAGGGTTAAGAGAGTTCTCATTAATGGGGGAGTCGGTCTCAATATTTGTACTTTAAACCTTGTCAAGTCTTTAGGGATATCTGAATCATCTATTGACCCTAAGAAGCAAATCACCATTAAGGACATAGGACACCTGCACTATCACCCTTCCTTTGTGATACCATAGGACACCACATAGTCCCCACCATAACTCCTTTATTCTTCTTTGTTTGCTGCTTAACAGTCAATGCATTGTGACTGTCACAAATTTCTAATTTCATGACCAGAAAAGTGGTCCTTGTCTTATGATCTGATGCTATAGATCCCTGCACTTCTTTCCTTTGCAAATCAACATAAGTCTTAGAACCAAACACAATTATGTTCCTACTTTCATCAGCAACATGGTTAGGTAGGGGTGTGAGAGTATAATTATTTCCATCCTTGTGCACAACATAAACATTTTCCAATCCATAATGAATGGTCTACCTTGAGGCTTGCCATGGTCTTCCCAAAATGACATGATAGCAAGTCATAGGGACCACATCACACAAGACCCTATCATTATATATCCCAATAGAGAAATCAACATATGCTTGTTCCTTTATGACAATG
>MU217399.1:216621-237947 GCA_018584345.1 Thuja plicata | reverse complement strand
CAGGACTTCCAGGACTTATAATATTTAAATTAAATTTTTTTTATTACATATTGCCATTATTGGCCTCAATATATCCCAATTTACTTTTAGGAATTCTTTAGATCCACTACCTCCATTTGGTTCCAAGATGGACTTAGGTGTTTGGAGAGGTGCTCCTGCACTGGCTCATCTGCAGGAAAAACACAGATAGAGAATTAGAAAACATAATTTAAAGATTTGATAGCAAAATAAAACAAAAAACACTAAGTGGCATTTAGCAGCTAATACATGGCATTTTTCTGATAGTAAGCGTTAATTTAAAACATTCAAAGCAAAAATGAAACTTTAATACGTGACATTGAAAAGTGCACAGGCGGTAAAGTAAAATTTCCAGGCATCATAGAATGTTTAAAATGCATTACAGAACAGATCACATGTGGTAGTTGATAGTTCACAGGTGGTACTTTGCAACTTGCAGGTGACGCTTTACCAGCTTACGCATCACACTTTGTCTCATACGTGGCAAAGAAAATAAGATAGAAATAGAGAAGATTTTGCACGCATCATTTAACTTCTCACAGGTGTCATCAGATTGCTCATACATGTCATTTCACCTATTTTCTACAAAATAGACATAAAAGTGAAGCAAAAAAACACAAAACTTGATAAAAATGATGAAAATAAGGCCTAAAACCCCACAGTGGGTGCCATTTGTGTGTGATTTAATACACCTTCATGAAATTAGGACAATTAGCTACAATTCTATGGAAAGAAATAAACAATTTAATCTAAAAAATTGCATATAACATCCATAACATTCCATGGTTCTCTATCTAGACTTTGCAAGTAGAGCTCTTAGCCTTAATTTGTACTAGTGACCTTCCTAGAATGAGAAAATGATGATAAAATGCATGATCTAGCTCTCAATCTTCTCAAAGATGATACAAGATGGATTCAAATACTCTCATAAATGGAAATGATCTCTCAATTTACTACTAAATGCTCCCACTATTGCTCAAATTTCTCTCAAATTGCCTATAGTGATGATGCTATGCATTCAAATTTTCTAGGATCCTTTTATGATTAGAAATGGCTTATATTTATATTAAAATCCCAAGGGTGGCGTGTAGAGTGAATTTACCATGGGTTAATCCTTGGTTGAGTTTGATCTCTCAAATGGTTTCAAATAAGGGGACCATTTAAATTTTGTCCTCAAAGGGTGGGACAAAATGAGTGGATGAGATTTAAAAGGGTAAATGAGAGGTTGAGATGCAAAATTGGAGTGATCCATGTGCAAGTGTGTTCTCAATTCTCATTGGCTCTTGTATTTGTTTTGAAAATATATTAGGAATTTATTAATTCAATCATTTAATTAATTTAGCCATGTAAGGAATAGGTTCAATTTTATTTTTGATTTAAACTATACAATTAATTGATTAAAATCAATTGCATAATTTGATTGATCCTTTTAAGCTTGTATTTAATTATTTGATTTCATTATTAATTAATCCCTTGATTTAAATTTGATTTAATCCACTTTGATTGATAAATTTCCATTTAATTGATTTTGATCCATTTTGAAGCATTTTGAGCATGTTGATGAGATTTTGCTAAGATTTTCAGATTTTGATGATACTGAGACACCTGGTCAAATTTGGGTGTCTACACCAAGTTAATCTTCACATTGTATTTAGAATTGTCCTCTATCCCAAAGATATTTCAAATTATATCCTTATTGATAGTTATTAGAGATCTAGATTGACATTCAATTTTCTTGGTTGTAGTGTTATAATAGTTATCTAAATTCCTAATCGGGTCTACATTGACGAAAGCATTAGGGACTACCAACCTTGCTAACCCAAACTTCTAAGGGTTGGAACTTGGTTGAGGGCTCTATGATTTAGTATAGAAATATTTTAAAATATTGTTCCCTCTCAGTGTCATGTGGGCTTCACTAGCCTCTATCTGCTTGTCACTGAATTTCAAGAAATTTGGAGTCATTTTTGGCCTTCGTGAGGAGCTAGGGCATTGGACAATTAAGTCATCACAGAGGTGTGTCTATTTTTTCTTTTTGTTTTCAAGACCCTGTAGGGTGAGGTTTCTATAAGAAGATGAAGCTATAGGAATATTATTTTACAAGAGAAACCTAGCTCTAACAATTCAAAAACACTACAATTTCTTCTAAGAATTCACACTTCAATAAGAAATTTGCAGAGAAGGCAAGGTGGTAAACCAAGGGTTAACTCATTGTTTGCCAATTTTTTGGGTTAGACCTATGCACTAGATGCTAAAAATGGCTACTTGAACTCACACAATTCTTTCTTTGTTTTTTCATTCTTCTCGGATTTATGAAATGAAAGATAAAACTCCTCCTAGGTAAGCTCTCAGGCATGATTGTTACTTCATTAAAGTTGGAACAAACAACAACTCGAGTTTAAATCATAGTCGTCACTTCAAATAAATCAATGATACTTAGCAAGATTTGAAATCCTCCCACCAAGGTAAATAAATTTCTCTCATTTTGTGATTTTATTGACACATTGTCATTGATTAAACAAAAAAAATACCGTTCATCTAAGCTAACTAGTCATCCACCTTTCATCTAACTCACCATGCACTTCAATACTCAATGACGTGGTTAAGGAGAAACAAACTCCCACCATGCCATCGCATGCCACATCACAACGAACTCCTAAGCACAAATAAATCTCTTGGTAATGTGTTGAGACCAAAGGAAGCTCTCAATGTGCCACCGCGTGCCAATTGGAATGACACTACGCAACTTGGTAACATGAGGAGATAGGAGAAACATTACATTGCACCATTGTTTAGGACCCACAACCTCTTAACCAAGAAATAACACTTAGGTGCTGGGACTTACAAAACACATGGCCGCAGGATATAACAAATGAAATAATTGAGCATAACGGGGGCAATTGATGGACGATGTAAACTTTAACAAAGGGTTCGATCAACCAACAGATGTTAACCCTTGAACCATAAAACTTCAAGAGCTTCAACTGGGTAAACAATTCAACACAAGAATAGAAGCTGGCTCATATCAAAATTAGTTATATTCTGAACATGTTGATGAATTCAGTTTAGAGTGGGGCTTAACTGTGTTCATACATTCACAGATAGAAAATGACTTGGTTTTCATAATTTTTTCCATACTGGAAGTCTGAAGTATAGTAAGGACCAGTGCCACATATCCATGGTAACAGAGTCAAATATCAAATGAACCCAACATTAATTGTGCATACTCTTCTAAATATTAATGTCTTACACAAACACATGAACTACATCTAACCATGCATCATTCTTATAGAATCCTTGTTATTTCTTTGAACTATTGCAACATATAAACATGAATTTAATATTTTCCCTAATTTATTACATTGTACTAATCAACTGTAACAATGAAATAATATGCTCGATCTATAACAATCATATATAATTTACTAGATTCATATAAGTGATTCAAGAAATGTTTAAATCTCTACTTTACATATCCCCAAAATTATTCACACAATTGCTAACACGGAGTAATACATAAATCAAAAATCTTTAATTCAATCTAAAAATTATATTTTCAATTAATTTCTTTAGAAGTATTCATACATTTATATTTTTCATATTCAGTAATTTGGTTTTTTTTGCTTGGTAATAATTTTTTTTATGTAGCATGAGCTTATAACGCAATAGTTATTGCGAGCCCTTGTGATTGGGGTGCATGGTTCGAATCCCAAGAATTACATGATGGAGTATGTTAGGCATGAGAGTAAAAATGAATCATTGTTTAGCATAATATATATGGTTTGAATGAGATGGGAGTCAAAATGAGTCGTGTTTCAACACAATTGATCGTGGGAGTCAGAGGGAGTTGCGAATGGAGATAGAAGATGGTGGTGGAGATAAATGTTGTTCCATCTGTCAAACCATCATTGGGCTTGGAGTGATCATGGTCCCTATGCCATACCCATGATGGGTGTGTGTTCTTGCACCTTTTGGGATCAGTGTCCCTGTTGGGCTTCTAGGCTCACAAGTTTGGGTTGTTGGATTCAATGGAGATGAGGTCCCCCAAATTTGTGGCCTCACTAGTTCATAGCTCCAGTTAAAAGTGACTATTACCGATCAAAATAATTATTATGATTTATTTTATTAATTATCTATAGATATACATTAAAAATTGATAGTAGACATTAATATTACTTCTAACCACCATCAAAAAGAAGTTTCTATACCCTGGCTGTAATCACCTGAAAATGGTCTGATAAACTCAGAAGCCCTAATTTGAAATCAAGTCCTCCAGGTCCTAATCAAGCCTATAAATTTAAAGCTAATCACAATTATATAATTAAACTAGATTGGTTTAAGTATATAATTCATCAAAAACCAATAATTCAAGATCACTCACCAAGAGGCATTCATCAAATGTCATTAATTATTCAATTAACCTTGAATGAATTAAATCAAATCAAGAAATTAAATACATGGCTAAGGAAATTAATTAAAAGGAATTAATTAATTCAAGTTATTAATATTCCTTCAACATGCCTCAAAAGTCAAACCTCTAACCAATGAGAGGTGATCACATGGATCAAGCAAATTTTCATCTCAACCATCCCTCATAGATGTATCTCAACCATCGAATTCAAATTCAAATTTGAAGACTTCTCCATCCAAGAAATATCTATATAATGAAGCCTCTCTATACTCATTTGACATAGGAGAATAGAGAATTTAATCATAGATATAATGTCAAATTCATTCCAGCTAATCTAGTTCATATTTTTAGCATGCTAATCTAGTTCAATTTATAGAATTTGATCTAAATGATGCATAATTGAATATGTTCTTGAGCATTTTAGGCATATTTTTATGAATCTTCCATTGCATGATTGTCAATTCTATGATCTAACACGCTTAATATGTGAGCAATTTTCAAATTAGAGTAGGATCTTCATGACTAGGAAGCAATAATTTGATTTCTTAAGGTTTTTCATTGATTTCATAGATTTAATCTTACTAACCTTGGATATAATGAGTTATTGAGTGTTTGTGTGCAGAATACTTGTAGATTACAATTTACACATCACATTTAAAATATACAAAGAAACTAAAGGATCTTTTAATCCAAACTACAATGAAAACCAAGATAAATCAAAGTTTTGGAATGAAAATCAGAATGTTGTCAATGATGGGGTAGTAGATGATCACAACGTAAAATCGCAGCAACCAGAATTTAATTTATATACTACTACTCCTCCTAAGAATCCCACTGTTGCATCTAATGTGGAGGTTAATCAAAACAACAATTAGAAAAAGCCACCTTTTTCATATACTCCTAAATGAATATTTACACCTCTTGGGGAGTCTTTGGAATCAACATTACAAAAGCTTGTTTCTTACAAAGTTGTCACATTACCATAATCAAGACCATATGAAAAACCAGTTAAGCCTAAATGGTGGAATGGTGCACACTATTGCGAGTACCATCAAAACAAAGGGCATAGAATGAATGAGTGTATGAAACTAAAACATTTGTTATAAGATTTGATTGACAACAAAGTCATTATAGTGGATGGTCACAAAACAAATGAAGATCACACGGCTTTTCAATCACCTTTACCTAACTATGAGAAAGGAGAGTCATCCAATGCAAAAGGTAATTAGGTGAACTACACGTATCCTCATGACCATACTATAAACATGCTAGAAGAATCAGAGGGTTAATCTGATCATCATCAAAGAAAAGAAAAAGTTTGAAGCTTCTAATGTAGTAACAATAGGATAGGCTAAAGTCGTCCTAAAAGGAGATTCTTCAAAACTTCCTACATCATCAAAACCTACAACAACCAAAAAAAATTCATCATCTCTCTCATCTAATTATACTTTGGTTGATCGATTGTAAATAACTCCTGCATAAATCTCAATTCTTGAATTTTCTTAAACTCTCTCCATCACATAAAGAGATTTATGAAAAATCCTTGGTTGAAACAAATGTTCCTGACAATTTGGACATAGATAAATTCCAAACTAGGGTTGGACACTTGACTACACCTCACTATTTATCCTTTTCTAAAGAAGATGACAATTCCTTGAGTCACCCTCATAACATGCCACTACATATAGAAGTACTCATTCACAGACATTGAGTAAAATGAATCTTGATAGATAGAGGAGCAGGTCTTAATATTTACAATCTAGGTTTGATTAAGGAATTAGGATTCTCATATGAGCATATTGATCCAAAGAAGAGAATAACTATAAAATAATATGATGATGAAGAAAGATCATCCAAAGGGATAGTCATGTTTCCAATTAGAGTGGGACCTATGGAAATAAATGTGGTGTTCCAGGTGCTTGATCTTAAACTATCTTACAATATTCTTTTCAAAAGACCTTGGATACACGAAATGCAAGTTGTCCCTTCTACTTATCATCAATGTTTAAAATTCCCATACAATGGGGAAGGGGTCATAATTCCATCTAACACAAGTTACTTCCAATCTTGTAACAACATGCATCAATCAAATGAAAGAATGGTTTCACACAACAGAGAAGCCCTTCAAGAACAAAACTCAGAAATTTCAAATTCCACATTGTTGCGAGATTTTGAAAAGAAACTGAAACTACATGATAATGGAATGGGGGAATATAAGATTGATCAGTTACTCTCTATAACAGGGTTGCCATTATCACCAAGATCACAAGGGAGACCATCATCTTCTACAGTTTTAGCAACACCTAAAGTACTAAAAAAATTCAATGGAACCTTTGTAAAAGACAAATCAGTAGAAGAAGAAAAAAAGGATGTTGAAGTATTAAGTTGATTATACAAAGATCAAGATGAATATTATCATGATTTCAAAAAATTTCACATTGTGACTCAATAGTATGGACGTAGTCTCCATATTATGCAACAAATGGGATATCAAGGATAAGGACCTCTAGGAAACCATAGAGAGGGTCTTGTTGAACCAATCTTGACATAGTTCAAAGATCCTAAAGACAAAACAGGCATTGGATATTCTGAAGAACCACAAATACCTCTCATTTAGGATGGGCCAATCTTTGATGAAGAAATGGAAGAATTAGAGAAAGAGATAGAATTTACACAATGGTCATACGAGAGGTTATTACATATTCATGATGATAATCCTCACTATCAAGGTGAATGATACATACCTTCATTTTTGGGAACTCAAACAAATGAGGATGAAAACACAAGCATGCCATTATTAGAGAATCTAAACCTTGATGGTATTCAAGCTAAAATTCAAGAACATCATTTTGATGAGATATTTAACACACAAGAAGACCATCATCCCAACTAGGGTGAAAGGGTCACACCTATTCATGTTCTAGACCTTGATCAATCCATGGAAACAAATTCTAATGAATATGAATGGGACTCCTTCTCTAATGCCACCATGGATATAGAAATAGATGTCATTCATCAATATGCACCTTAGATGGAGAGAGGAGAAAGTTCTAATACTACTGATCATTCTAACATGGATATAGAACCACAAGACATTGTAACATCTAGCATTATTGATGTCAATACAGGGCTATTGATAGATTCTGAAGATTTCTGACACATCCTAGTAAATTCATATCTTAATAGAACAAGACGTGAAGGGGGAAAAATATAAGGTATCTGACCATTCATATTTGGTCCCCAAAATATTGATGATGACTCGAGTGAGAATAATGAGGAGCTTCCAAGTCTAACCATTCTTTTGGAAGATACTATGATAGACCTTGTTGATCCATTTGAACATGATGATCACAATTCCATCCTACATCTTGACATAAGAGAAACCAACCCAAATAATGCTCTTCAACTGGTGTATCTTGACCTAATTGACTGGGCCTTGTCTGAACCTATGGATATACCCATCTTTCCCAATGACCATGCTATTGCATGTTATCTGAATGCAATAAAAGTTGTAACATCTTCCACTAGTAATTCTAATGCTAGGGAGGATATCAAGTTTTCTAATAACAAAAATAAAGAAAAAAATCAAAGATCTAAGGGTGAAAACCATTCTATGCCAGTCTCAGATCATGAAAAAAGAAAATTAAATGATGTATCTGATAGTGAAAATCTTACTGAGGCACTAAAAGATGGGAAACTTGATATTCTTCCTGATCACTCTCAGGAACAATCTATAGTTCTCATCAAACCTACTCAACCAATTAATATTTGTACAAAGGAGACACGAAAACTCATACATATTGCTCAATCACTATCTGAGGAGGAAAAGGAAGCGTTTACACAATTCTTCAAAGCAAAGAAGATCAATTTAGCATGGTCTTATTCTGACATGTCAGGGCTTGATCCTAATTTTATTATGCATGATTTATCTATGACTCCTGGGATAAAACCTGTCAAACAGAAACTAAGAAAGATGCATCCAGACATTGCTCTTTTAGTAAAAGAAGAACTAGAGAAACTTTTAAAAATAGGTTTTATAAGAGCCATTGCATATGTTGCATGGATATCTAATATCGTTCCAGTATCAAAACATGACAAATATATTAGAATCTGCACTGACTTTTGAGATGTCAATAAAGCATGTCCAAAAGATAACTTTCCTTTACCAAGCATAGGCGTAATTGTGGCTCTTATAGAAGGTTATGAGATGTTGTCTTTAATGGATGGATTTTCTAGGTATAATCAAATAAAAATTGCTTCTGAAGATCAAGATAAAAGAGCTTTCACTTGTCCATGGGGAACATTTTGTTGGAATGTAATGTCATTTGGACTCAAAAATGTAGGAGAAACATATCAAAGAGGAATGACAGTGATCTTCCATGATATGATGCACAAGAACATGGATGATTATGTGGATGACACATTAGGGAAATCTCATCATAGAGAAGATCATCTCCAATATTTGGAAAAAATCTTAGACAAAATGGAGCAATTCAAACTATGATTGAACCCAAAAAAGTGCATTTAGGGTCACCTCAGGAAAACTATTAGGATACATTGTTTCTGCTAAAGGAATTGAAGTTGATCTGGGAAAGTTCAAAGCTATCATTGAGATGCCTCCACCTAGAAACATCAGTCGGGTGAGATCATTACAAGGAAATTTATAATCAATCTGATGGTTCATTGCTCAACTAGCTGATAAATCTCAACCATTCACTAAGCTTATGCACAAAGGTATTACCCATGAAGCATGTGAAACATCATTTAATCAAATGAAGCAGTATCTGGTCAACCCACCTATCTTAATGGCTCCAATCACAGGAAAACCATTGCTCTTGTATGTTTCATCAACTAATACTTCACTAGGGGCACTATTGGCACAAGAAGATGAAACAGGGAAAGAATGTGCAATCTATTACATCATCAAAACATTGGTGCAACATGAGCTTAATTATACACCAATTGAAAAATCAGTGCTAGAAGTAGTATTTGCATCTCAAAAATATAGCCATTACATGATGTCACATTCAATCAAGTTGGTGGCTAAGATTGATCCATTAAAATATCTCTTAAACAAATCAACCTTAACTAGTAGGTTGGCTAAATGGATGATTATTCTAAGAGAGCTTTATATTGAATATGTTGAAGAAAAAGCTATTAAAGGGAAAGTTATTGCAGATCAACTTGCAGGTGCATGATTATTAGGTGATATCCCTTTGACTATTGATTTTCCAGATGAATCAATCCTCATGATCACAGAGCATACCTGGAAGATATATTTTGATGGATCATTCATACAACATGGATCTAAAGTAGGTGTCGTATTCATATCACCTCAAGGATACACTATACCTAAGGCATACAATATTTTTTTCTGTGTACTAACAACATTACAAAATATGAAGTCTTGGTAAATGGACTCAAGATGGTACTAGAATGGAAGATAACAACACTTCACATCTATGGTGACTCTCAACTGGTCATAAATCAAATCACCAATGAATATCAAACTAAAGATGATAAGCTTGTGCCTTATAAGAAAATAGTGGATGATTTGAAGCGGTACTTTACTGACATAACATTTGAGCAGATTCCCAGACTGAATAATCAAGTGGCCAATTCAATGGCTAATATTATGTCTCTCATAGAGTTATCTGATAATCAAGCATGATATGAATTCCTAGTGGATGAGTTACCTTATCCCTCCTATAACTATCCTAACTCAAAGCTAGTTTTCCAACTTGTAGGTTGTGACTCCCCTCGCTATGGACCTATTCGGACCTATCTTGAAACCAATGTTTTACCTGAGGGTATATCCAAGAACCAAAAATGCAACCTTATTCATCAAGCCTCAAAACATGTGATCATCATGCATGATTTGTATCGGAGAGGTTTTGATGGTACCTTTCTAAGATGTTTAGACCTAGAAGAATCTAACAATGCTTTACACAAAGTACACGAAGGTATTTTTGGATCATATTCGAATGGTCTTACCTTGGCTAAGAAACTCTTGTGTATTGCGTATTATTGGCCTACAATGGAGAAAGATGCTGTCAAATTCTCAAAAACTTGCAAAAGGTGCCAGATCCATGGCAATCTTATACATGCACCAGCAAGGGAATTATTACCTTTTATCACACACTGACCTTTTCAATAGTGGGCCTTTGATCTTATTGGTCAAATTTACCCATCATCCTCTAATGGTCACAAGTTCATTATTACAGAAATGGAATATTTTACTAAGTGGGTTGAGGCTATACCCTTAATCACAACAACAGGAAAACAAATCTCCCTATTTATCCTCAACTACGTCATTTTTCGGTATGGTCTTCCTTCATCAATTGTGACAGATAATGGTAAACAGTTCAAAAAAAGGATGTGACAGAATTGTGCAACAAGTTCCAAATCACCCATCATTTCTCCTCCATCTATTATCCTCAAGGAAATGGACAAGTAGAGGCTAGCAACAAGAACATACTCAAGATTCTCATCTGAACTTTCAATGATTCAGGTGGGGATTGGCATGTTCAAATCAATCTGTCTTTGTGGGCCTACAGAACAAGTATCATAACCCCAATAGGAGATACTCCTTATTCCTTGGTTTATGGTGTTGAATTAATTCTTCCAGTAAAGGTAGAGCTTCCATCCTTAAGAGTATCTTTAAAAGGGCTAATCATAGATGATGACTACAGGGTCTCATGATTACAACATCTAGAACTGTTGGCTGAAAGATGCCAAGATACCTTCAAAATTTACAAGGATATCAAAAGAGAATGGAAAAAGGCTATAATAAGAATTTCAAACCTTGTGAGTTCCAAGTGGGAGACCTAGTATTGCGTGAAAACACTAATAATCAACAACAAAGAGAAAAGAAGGGAAAATTTGAACCTAATTGGTTAGGTCCATTCATAATCACAAGAGTATTCAGATCTGGAGCTTATCAACTAGCTACCACAGAAGGCGACACACTTCCTGATCCTATAAACACAAATCATCTATGCCTAAGTTGTTGAATATAGCTATGTACAGTGGAAAAGATTCTGAAAAATACAAAAAAAATCAATAATCTCAAAAATACAAAAAAAAAAGAAAAAAAAAAAAGAGAAAAGAACAAAAAAATCAAAAAACAAAAAATCGTGCCTTGGTGAAAACCTTGTAAATAGGCGCCTTGGTAGCAAAATAAGCATTCCTACGAATGGTAAAAACATGGTAAACAAATGCCATTTTGTCATCTCGTTGCTCTGTCTATAAAAACTTGGATAACTCTTCAGCAAGTGCTTCAAGACCTTTGAGATAACACAAGCAAGAACACATTCCTAGTTGATTTCTATATCCTTGTTCCTATCACCACCATGGTTTGGAATCCAATCTTATCATTCTTGTGAACAAACACACTCTCAAAACTTCTTCAAGGTAGTCAAATCATCAGTGGTATTTCTCAATGCCACATCAATCAATCAAAGGTGTTTCTCAACACCACCCCAACCAAAGGAACCAAACAAAATTATTTCTCAATACCACTGATCAAATTACATCTCATATCAAAAAACAAAATAGTGTTTCCTAAACACTCATCCTGTTATCAACATGATCATATTGCAACTACAATCAACCTCACAAGTACATAAATGATTAGTCATGTTCTATGTTTGCATGAATTATGACTTCTAAGTAACTCTATGATGTATCCATACTAGAGAAACAATGACGGAGTTGGGATATTTTTTCTTTGGATGATTGTTTGTTTTTTATCATATTTTTTGCTTATTATACTTTTCTTGAGTGTTTCAATGCTACTTTACTAGGCTAGAAACATGAATACAGAGGGCATGATATTTTCTTGAATTTTTTCTTGTGATTGACATTGGTTTTTGACAAGGTCTATGATGAAAAAGCTATAGCTACATTAAAGGCTCTAACTCTGATACCAAAGAAAAACACCTATGTTGGTTTGGATTGCTATTTTTATCAATTGTTGATTATCATATTTTCGATAATGTTCCATGAGTCTTTGTACTAGAACATTGAGGAAATAGTATTTTTGTTTGTTGTGTGTTTGTTAAAACACAATTGATACTCAGGACATCATGATTTTTTGTATCTTGATGCTTGTGTCATATTGCAATATCAAAACTAAACTCAATTAGTATTCATATCATAAAAATAAATCAATTATTCATGGTAGTTGTGCTAAATCAAACATTTTACATAAGTCATAATCATATTATCATAGTCACTTAAGCACTAGTGATGATTGTATGTACTTATATTCAAGAATGGTGATATTCATACTAACATGATTACTTGCATATCAGTGTTGGTTGTGTCAAAAATGGGGTCCGTACAAAGCTCAATGATGAAACAAAAGCATACAAGGAATGACATCAAAATGGAAGTTGTATCTGCATTTGCATTTTAGATTTGTATTTCATTCTAGGAGTTGCATACACTTTTATAACAAATAAAGTTGTCAAAGGCTATCATAACACACATCTAAAAGAGGGAAAAGACAACTTCAAAACATTCAACAAGATATCATTTGTTTATGATTGAGAATTTTAATCAATGAAATAAAAATCATCATACTTCATCTTCATTGAATTTCATTAAAATCCATACACATGCATCTATAGCATTAATCTAAACATCATATCTATGCATTGAAAACATCTAAAATAAAAATCCATACATTTACATCCATAGCATAAATCAAAAGATCGCACTCATAGCATAATCACAATCATCTCATAGAGCATAAAATATCAGTGATAAAGATACAATGAGATCAAAAACATAAAAATATCATATATCAAATAAATGTCCATGAGATACATCATCCAAAACCAAGCAAAAATAGTGCTAGATCACATATATATCAATACATCATCATCAAAATGTAGATAATGGCTCAAATCAATCAAGATTGACTATTTGTATCATCCCCTGGTGGTCCTCAAGGAGGAGCATCTGATCTACTTGGTCTGCCACCCTCT
Source organism: Thuja plicata (assembly GCA_018584345.1). NCBI lineage: Eukaryota > Viridiplantae > Streptophyta > Pinopsida > Cupressales > Cupressaceae > Thuja > Thuja plicata. The sequence goes on along the minus strand of MU217399.1, from coordinate 224,528 downwards.
GACTGTGGTGTTGCCTGTGAAAAAGGAGTAACTCTCATCATAGGATCTGGTACTACTAAAAAATATGTGGCCTAATAGTATGATGCTTGGCTATGTTGTGCGATGGCATATCTTTTTGAAAAATCTAAGGCTCTATCTTTATCAGCCAACTATGCTTATGAAATAGCTATATGTGTTTGTAACTGACCTCTCTCTCTGTGGAGGTGTACAATCCATGTTGCATCACCTGTGTCGTATGCTGGTACACTTGTAGGTCTAGGTGCTAGTACCTATACACCATTTGAAATTGTATGCCTTGTACTCAGCTGAGGAGGAGGGGTACTCATCTATGATCCAATTTGTGCACCTAGACAAATCCCTGTGATACCTAATCTCGTCACCCTAACCTGAGGTGAAACCTATGAAGTAGTCACATGGGTGGAAGAAAAAACCTGTGTGGAAGGATCTGAGTAGATGGAATCTAGGAAGAAGGAATCTAAGATGATGTAGGAACCTTCACTATAATCAAAATCTTTCTAGTAGTTGGTGCCTGTGTAGACGTTGGTGGTGTCGGTCCTATAATCCATACTCTAACCTGTCTCTGTTAGCCACCATGCCCTTTGCCTGCACTATCATCACTGCTACTAGAACATCTGTGAGATGTAGTCCTAACATCCCCACCACCCTTGTCATCATCACCTCCATCATCACCCTCATCTACCATAGCTAGAACTACCTCATTAGGAGAGGTCAACCGAGGAAACAGATGTTGTGAAAAGTATGCTAAGAAATCAGGAATCATACCAACATCTATAATATTTGGAGCTAGAGCCCACATAATAGGAACTAATCACTAATGCTCAATCAAATTAGTCTCGTATCTCAATCCTGGCCCCCATTGTTCTTTCTCATCTCAGGATCTAGCATAAGCTATCATGCCCTGGGGCATAGGTTGTTCCATACCATTCTACAATAAGAGATGAGTAACCATGAGTCTCTCAATAATATAAATGGTATGGCCAATCAGTAATCTCTTTGTACAAACAAATGGAATCTCTTTCTTTTCACTCCTCCACTCCTCATAATCTAAGTAAGGATGCCAGATAAAAAATTTCATATCATCTAATGATCATCTCCAATACTCCAAGTTTCCCAGGCAGGGCTGCACCATATCTCTGGTATACATATATACATAAGGATAAACTTCCTATCAAGATCGCACTACAATAGGCTGTGTAACTGGGATATGCTCCCAAGCCCATATCTACAAAAGAATCAACCCAACTGAAAATGATCTATCATACCGATAGACCACCTAATTTAAGTCATGATACAAATGAGTCAGGACACAGATACCCCAGGATAATCTACATGGACTCTATAATAAATCCTTAATAAATCTACCACATCCAATAGAAAATCCCTATGCACTCCTATCTGGAACAAGGAATCCACCAATAAGACTTGCTAACACACCTGGCAATGCAAGACCCTATCTCTCTAGATGCTCCCAAGTGATGCTTCGCTCAACCACTAAGTGATCCTAAAATACTCTCATGCACACATATATGCATGCTTGCCCAGTAGAACAATATTGGACTCATCCTCTTTAGAATCTTCTGTTTCATCTTTAGTTCTAACCATTATTTTTCTCCTCTTTGTAGGTGTTGTCTTCACAGTTTGTTCTTGTTTTGTTTGTTTTGTTGGTTTTCTCCTCTTATAGGTCCTTACTTGACCTTTCTTAAGAGCTATGGTATCGGTCTTAGCAGTTTGATTCCTTGTCCTCTGCTTCTTTGTAGGAGGTGGAGGTGTATCATATTTAGTTTCCTCATAATCTGATTACTGTTCATCATTCCCTTCACCGATGGTACCCTGTTCATTGGTTTCCTCTGGTTGTTCTTGTTCCTCCTTAGTAACTGATAGAATATTTTTGAGATTCTTAACCATCTTATCCTTTTTATTGACAGTTTTCTTGATTTCTAGGCCTCTTTTTATCTTTTATCTGGCCTCTTCATAGGTTCCAAACCCTGGTTTTTTTTTTCAATAGACTCATTGATCAATGCATCAATTGCATTTGTGGCCTGATCTATGTTGATTTTATATTCCAATTGTGCTAACCAAGCTATCCTTGGTACAACCAGTTTGATGTGGGTGAAATCTGTGTCCACCATAAAACATATTTCATCCCTATGTTTTTCAACAAGTTGTCCAAGGATTCTTTTCCTTTCCATCATCTTTTCCTTGAATTCAAGGAAGTATGCAGTCATAACAGATTCAAAATTATCTCCTAGTGACTTAATTAGTTCACTAATCTGTAATGTTACCAGTTTTATTGTGTCCCATTTCAATTTTCCTACTAAAGGAAAGTACTATTGGAAATTTGACACTCAGGGTGTATATGACTTATTTTGTGTTGTCATTATGGAAACAAAGTCATATGAAGTTTTGACAGTAAACTTTGAAGAGCAAAATTGGCTAAGTATAGAAACAGAATAGTACAGAGTTATTCAGTTGATAAGAGCACCAACGCACGTACATATGATCAAGTCAGACTATGCATGTTCATACCTAAGCTCTATGATATGTTTTTGTGTTTACCCTATACACGCATGGTATGGAATGACAATACTGAGAAGTTACAGGAAGATTAAGTGCCACTAATAGTTCATAAAATAGAGTATGGAGCCAACCTCAGAGTTTGAATTAGCGTATAATATTTTGTTTTGTAAAGGCTATGCGCCTATTGTAATAAGTTTGTAATTATGTCTTAATCATTCATGTAAACACGCTTAAGCCAATTTGTTTGGAAGCATTGTGTATGCTATTTTTGGGCCGACTAAGGTCTTATTTTTAGTTGCATATATTCAGGCATGTATATATAGTAGACATGCACTTTTGTATTAACAGTGTCGATGAAAAAGAAGCGGAGAAGATATTTAGAAGAATAATACAAGGAAATTAGTATGAAGTAGAAGTCTTAAAGAGATCCAAGCATCTGCGCATAAATGGAACAGATCAGACAACAGTGTCATTACAGTAGTTCATCTTTTGATATAGTATATATCAATCACCTGAAGGTTGTAGCCTTCATCTTATTGAGAAATGAGCTCTAGCAGTGAGCCAACCACCTTTAACAGGGTTATTGTAAAGATGCCTAGTAGGGTCATTGTACTTGCATTGTAAAGACTGCTCCTTGTATGTGGTAAATTTGGCCTTGTCAACTCACCATACACTTCAACATAGTCCTTATTCATCAAATACACACAAGACTAAATATGAGATCATTCATCCTGCCTGTCTGCATGATTTGACCTATTGCCTTCTATCCAGACAGGGTTTTGAAATAGCTCTCAGAATGAGAGTCTCACAACCATAGACCAATCTAAGAATGAAGGATTTTTCTCCATGAATGCAATGAAATGTAAGGTTTATTCTAAGAATTGAAAGATGCGAGATTAATCTAAGACATGATTTCAATGCAATTATTCTAGAAATTGAAATTAATCTATTGCAAATGAAAGCTTTTAACTAGAAATGAGATGATAAAAATGTAGAAACAATTTAGTATTCTAACAATGCATATTTTCTCCAGAGGTTTTGAATGAGAGATGGGAGTTCTTTTATAGACTCAGAGGTGATCGGAATAGAAAGTTTCCTCTTTGAAATCAAACAGATAGAAAAGCCAGTTCAGATTAGAAAGCTTTATTTAAAAGAAAACAATAAATTATTTTCCCTTTGCTTTAGTTGTTTTCTTTCTTTGATTTTAACTGTTTTATTTGTTTTATCTGTTTTCTTTCTCTTTAAAGCATAGTTAAAGAGAAGTTTCCAATTTTGAACAGGAGAGAATATTTTGTTGACAATATTTAATTAATAAAATAGAATATGACCTCATAATTGCTTTTTCTCAATTATCTGAATAATCAAATTCAATTATTGAAAATGAGGATATTTATTTAATAATTAAATATTATTTAATTCCATTTTTGTGTCTTAGCTAAAGATGGTGAATTTAATTTAATTAAAGTGCTAGAACTTTATAATCAAATTAATTTGATCATAAGGTTTAATTAGCCAATAGATATTTAGGAATTAAATATGATGTATGATTAATAAAGATTTAGGATTTTCTCCATTTGACACTTAGGTCGAGTAGAGTCAGTTAAAACTAAGAATTTCCTAGTACAATAGGACTTTGATGATTCAGAAGAATGACAAATGCAACAAAATTGGTTAGGGTTGCAAGATGCCAATTTTGGGGTGTTACATTTTGCCCCTCTTTGAATTGATGTGCGAGTAGCGCATTGATTCAAAGAATAGTCTGATGCCTGAAGCACAAAAGAATAAATTTTGAAAATTGATGATGTAAATATCGATTGATGAAGATTCCAGAGCCATCTCCAAGAAAGAGCTTGACTCTCTGAAGTCTAGGTTAGGTTTCCAAGACACCGGTCAAGTAGAGTTTTTGAGGGTCATCTTCAAAATGAAGCTTGATCCTCAGGGATCTGGGTTAGATTTCCCTAATACCTAATAGATTAATATTTTGAGAATCATCTCTAGAATGAAGCTTGATCCTCGGGGTTTCAGGTTAGAATGCTATGATACCTAATAGGTTGATATCTTTCACAAGGCTATCCTCAGAATGAGGCTCAACCTTCAGGAGTCAAGGTTAGATCGCCCCAATACCTATCCAAAAAGATAATCAATAGAGATTTTAGGACTATCTCCAGAATGAAGCTTAGTCCCCCAATATCTAGGTTAGATTTCCAAGGCACTAGTTAGATTGACATCTTTCACAAGGCTATCCCCAGAATGAGGCTTAACCTTTAGGATTCAGGGTTAGATTTCCCTGATACCTGTCTCAAAAGATAGTCAATAGAGATTCTAGGACTATCTCCAGAATGAAGCTTAGTCCCCCAATATCTAGGTTAGATTGCCCATACACTGGTCAGATCAAGTTTCTAAGAATCATCTCCAGAACGAAGCTTGATCCTCAGGAGTCAGGGTTAGATTGCCCCAATTCCCAATAGATGAGTTTTTGAGAATCATCTCTAGAATGAAGCTTGATCCTCAAGAATCTGAGTTATATTGCTCAAATACTTTAAAAGATGACGAGATGTAGGGAACAAAGATGCCCCTATTGATTGTGGAGTATCTAGTTTTGACTGTGAGGTATGAAAAACTTAACATGCCTTAAGTGATGAGATGCCCCTAGCAATGAGGACTTTTGAATAATCAGATCAGATTGATTGAAAAATAGATTTAATGATGTAATCATCTTGCCCCCTCGGGAGCAAAATGGAAAGATGACACATCATAATGATGATGGAGAGAAAAAAATTGTAGATAGATGTTGAATCAGAGATCAAGAAGAACTCAAAACATATTATGGAAGAACTTAGAAGATTCAAAATCAATTTTGAGCAATTGCAAGGTCTGGTTGACCAAGTTTGACTAGGGTTGACCAAAGTTGACTTTTGAAAAAAAGTCAAAAATTTGAGAAAATGATGATAAGATATGATTCTGACAAGAAAGTGACGTCAAAAAGTTGACTGCACAAGCGTCCGATCGCGTCGGTCCCAAAAATTTTAAAATGCGATTTTGAGCTATATAGAAGTGTCAGGTTTCGATTTCGATCACGAAAATGGATCACTTTTGAAAATTAGATTCCAGCTCAAAGCATTAGGAATTCAAGAGCGGGAGAGAGGATCAAACACTTGGGTAGTAGTGATGAAGCCAGGTTGTTGAAGAAGAACTCCTCAATGTATGAACCCAGGAGTATGCAATGAACTAAACATTGAATTGCTACCACAATGCAAGTCTAGAATGAAAATGCAATCTTATGCTAGATGCAATCTAAGAGTGCAATTCTAGGACATGGTTGTGAGACCCATCATAAAATCATCATCATTGAGCATTTTTTATTTTTGGAACAGTGAAGTCGATACAACCCTTACTGGTGCTACAATGCAACCATAAGAATATGAATATGACTTGCATCAGATAAAATGTAGGTAACATACATAAGCACCAAGGCATAAAAGCCAAGATGACCTGAACATTGTTTCCAGTTAATGTTGCAAGAGTAAACTAGTATCGAGGCATTCAAAGCCAAGATAACCATGAGTGCACTCGTGCGTAAACAAACAGAGCAATAACAAACAAAGAGATAGTACCGACCTCACCATGGCGTACAAATAAACAAGATGGAGGGATGTGAGGCCTTTCCACCTTAATGCAGGAGATCTTATCACATACACCCTATTTATTTGACATTTTCAGATCATCGAGGCTACACCAACAAGCAGTAGACAAAGAAAATATCAATGAAATCCATGAGAACAGACATCATACAAAGAAAGATTCAGTCATAACTCAACCAGTTTCAAAGTTTTCAAATATGTATGTGTATGAGGTGTTGAAAAACACCTTTGTGCTTGTGAGTGCATTGTGTTTGATTTTTATTGATAGATTTTTATGTTTGAGATATCCGATGTGTGTTGAAAAACACAGATGTGTCCAAAGATAGTGTTAAAAAACACTATTTATGGTGGTGTTGAAAAACACTAGTTTGTGTCAGTAGCGAGTTGTCCTTGAGAAGTGACAAGATTACTGATGCGGGTGTAAACCAAAGATGTGATCAAGGTGGGGACCCATGTCCCCCCAAGTAACAATGACTGACTTGATGTATGTTGTGTAAACGAACCAAATTTGATTGCCCCCAAGCATATGGTGCTGAATCAGTGTCAAGTTAGAAGGGTTCACAAAGGAACCAGAGTGTCACGAAAGTGACCGAAAGCTATGTACAAACTAAAGCAAAGAATCATCAAGACCGAGTATCGATAGATAGAGAATTTGAGTATAACTCCAACTATAATGGATGCGAGAAATCTCAATAGTATGGTGACAGTAGGTAGATGCACTGAGAACCACTAGTGACTGATGTGAGAGAGATGCTCAAGTGAAGAGATCATAGGACTTGCTAGACATCAGTAGGAAGATGCAATGAGAACCACTAGTGACTGATGTTAGGGAGATTCTCAAGAAGAGAGGACTTAGTATAAGCTAAGTGATAGTAGGAAGATGTAGTGAGAACCACTGGTGACTGTCACAAAGTAGATCCCAAAAGGTAATAGGACAATGTCCCCAAGACTAGGAGGGTTGCCCTAAGAGTATGACCAGTTTCAATCCATGTGAGTTTGTATCTTGACGGGAATTGAAAGCATGTGGAAAAGAAAATGCAAGCAGGAAAGCAGGAAATTAGAAAAGCAAGAGAGAAAATGCATAAAGCCAAGTGGTGCTACGATAAATATAACATTGTGGAACAAGAGGCGTCTATTTACCAGGTTTTCACCATCTTGGCATAAATTCTTTTTTTTTTTGCTACCATGATGCCTGTTTGCCAGGTTTTCATTAATGGCACCTTTTTCTCTTTTTCTCTTTTTTTGTATTTTTAATTTTTTAATTTTTTTTTAATTTTGGAATATATAATTTTTTTGAGATACATAAAAGTGCCTATCGCTAGGTTTTCACTAAGATGATCATTTTTTCAAGACATTTTCCAATTTTTAGATTTTTAGAGATTTTGCAATTTTTAGATTTATAGAATTTTTTTAGGACTGTACTATATACAAGAGCACACTGAAGATGTCTCAGCTGTAGAACCACTTCAGATGAAGAGCGTTGATGGGCTCTTTGAGTTGTTCTCCTTCAGTAGTAGAAAGTTGATAGGTACTAGACCTAAACACTGCAGTGACAATATATGGACCAAGCCAGTTTGGTTCAAATTTTCCTTTTTGGATAGGATGTTGTTGATTTTTAGGGTTCTCCCTCAGAATGAGGTCACCCACTTGGAAATCCCTTGGTCTGACCTTCTTGTTATAGCTCTTGGACATCCTTTTCTGGTATGCTCTAAGGTGATCGAATGCCAC
>MU217399.1:191152-216571 GCA_018584345.1 Thuja plicata | reverse complement strand
TTGTTATAGCTCTTGGACATCCTTTTCTGGTATGCTCTAAGGTGATCGAATGCCACTTGTCGACGTTCATCAAGTAGTTCTAGCTCTTGTAGCCAAGATATTTTGTTATCTTCATCAGTAATGAGGCTTTTCAGAGAGACTCACAGAGAAGGAATCTCAACCTCAATTGGTAACACAACATCTGCTCCATAAACCAAAGCATAAGAAGTAGTCCTTGTTGGTGTTCTTATGCTTTTCCTGTATGCCCAAAGAGTTGGATTGATCTGGAGATGCCAATCTCATCCGGATTTGTGCACTGTGTGATGCAGGATTTTAAGGATTGTCTTGTTGGATGCTTCCGCCTATCCATTACCCTGAGGATAATAGATGGAAGACCAATGCTGAGTAATTTTAAACTTAGAGCATAGCTCTGTCAAATCCTTATTTTTGAATTACCCCCCATTATCAGTGATTATTGCTGAGGGTACACCATGCCTGCAGATGATGTAGTTGAGAATAAACATAGCTACTAATTTTCCATTGGCAACAGTGAGAGGGACTGCCTCCACCCACTTGGTAAAATAATCTGTAGCTGTGATTATGAACTTATGTCCATTTGAGGACAAGGGATAAATCTGACCCACCAAGTCAAAGGCCACCAAGTCAAAGGCCCATTGTTGAAATGGCCAGAAAGTAATGAAGGGAATAAGCTCATTGGCTGGAGCATGAATCAAATTACCATGTAGTTGACATTGTTTGCAAGACTTAGAAAACTATGTAGCTTCTTTTTCCATATCTGGACAATAGTAACCAGCTCTAATAAGTTTATGGGCCAATGTTAGGCCATTAGAGTGATACCCATAGATGCCTTCATGCACCTCTACTAACACATGTTTGGACTCATTGAGTTCTAAACACCTAAGGAGGGTACCGTCTAGACCGTGCCAATACAAGTCGTTAGCTATGATGACAAACTGTCAAGCACTGCGGATTAAGTGACATTTCTCAATCTGGGTGTAAGTGTCTGGAATAATTTGGTCACAAAGGTAAGAAAAGATATGATGGTAGCGAGATGAGTTATGTCCAATGATAGAATAGATCATCTGGGAATTAGGGGAATCATAGGCTGGGTAGGGTAACGTCTCCACTAGGAATTCATGTCGAAAATCATTTTCTAGCATCTGTAGCACGGAGGCAAGAGTAGCCATGGAATTTTCTACTTTATTATCTGCCCTTGGAACTTGTTGAAATGTGATGTGAGTAAAATACTTTTTGAGGTCTTCAACCAACTATTTATAAGGCACCAACTTGTCATCTTTTGTTTGATAGATTTCATTTACTTGATTGATGATTAACTATGAATCTCCAAGGACATTGAGTTTGTCTACTCACCACTCAAGGGCAATCTTCATACCATTGATTAAGGCTTCATACTCAGCAATGTTGTTTGTACAAGGAAACAAAATCTTATATGCTTTTGGTAAAGAGTACCTTTGAGGTGTAATGAACAATATCCTAGCACCTGACCCTTGTTGGGTAAATGAACCATCAAAAAACATAGTCCATGATCGATGTGTGACAAGTAATATGGACTCATCTGTAAATTCAATGTGCAATGGTTGATGATCTACTAGAGGTGCTTCTGCCAATTGATCTGCAATTGCCTGTCCCTTAATGGATTTTCTTTCGACATATTCAATATCAAATTCACTGAGAAGCATGACCCATTTAGCTAGTCTACCTGTAAGGGTAGCTTTACTAAGCAAGTATTTTAGAGGATCAATTTTAGCAATTAGGCGTGTAGTATGAACCAGCATGTAGTGTTGTAGTTTTTGTGAAGAAAACACCACTGCAAGGCAAGCCTTCTCTATAGTAGAATATTTTGTTTCATATGAGACTAGAGTTCTACTAATGTAATAGATAGCCCTTTCTTTGTTGTGTTGTTCTTCTTGAGCCAATAGGATACCAATGATGCATCTATAGCAGATATGTAAAGTATAAGCGGCTTCCAATGAATAGGAGGCATCAAGATTGGTGGATTCACAAGATACTATTTGATTTGTGTGAACCCTTCATCACATTCCTTGTTCTATTGGTAAGTCACACCTTTGTGTAGAGTCTTGGTGAATGGTTGTGAATTGTCCACTAGTTGTGAGATAAAACACTGGATAGATTGTAGTCAGCCTTGAAGTCCTCTGATTTGTCTGATATTCTTTGGTGGTGGTATTTCCATGATAGCTTGTACTTTCACAAGGTCCACTTTGATGCCTTTGGCATAGATGATATAGCCAAGAAATTTTCTAGATGTTACGCCAAATGCACATTTCTTAGGATTGAGCCTCAAACTGAACTGCTCCATGCAATCTAGTATAGGACCTAGATCCGCAAGATGTTTCCCTCAATGCATGCTCTTAGCTAGAGTGTCATCCACATAATCTTCCATTTTTTTATGCATCATGTCATGAAATATAGTAGTAACAACTCTCTGATATGTAGCACCAGCATTTTTGAGTCCAAAGGGCATGACATTCCAACATAAAGTGCCCTAGGCACATGTGAAAGAATTTTTCTCTTGGTCCTCTGGCGCAATTTTTATCTGGTTGTAACTGGAGAAACCATCCATTAGTGAGTACATTTCATACCCTGCTATCATATCTACAATCATATCAATATTGGGAAATGGAAAATCATCCTTAGGACATGCCAAATTCAAGTCTCTAGAGTTTGTGCAGACTCATATAGATTTATCATGTTTTGATACTGGAACAATGTTAGAGATCCATTCTGCATAATTAATTACTCTGATAAATACTACCTTAAGAAGTTTCTCCAATTTAGCTTTGAAAAGTAGAGCCACATGTGGATGCATTTTGTGAAGTTTTTGCTTAACAGGCTTGACACCTAGTGCAATGGACAAATGGTGCATGATTAGATTAGGGTCTAATCCCAGCATGTTTGAATATTTCCATGCAAATTTTATCTTTTTACTCTGAAAGAATGTAGTGAATTCCTCTCTTTCTGCCTCTGATAGTGATTGTGCCAAGTGAATGATTTGAGGTTCAGCTTCTGTACTCAAGTTGATAGGTTGAGTTGGTTTAATAAGCACAGATGATCTCTCCTGGAACTAACTCAGAAGCACATCAAGTATCTCATCCTCGGGCGCCTCAAAGAGGTTTTCGCCCTTGGATACGTCTTTTATTTTGACTATTTTAGGCTCTGATACTGCCACAATGTGGTTTTCACCATCAGAGCACCTATTTTTTCTTCTTTTGATTTTGTGACTAAGATACTTGATGTCAGCCTCAGTCATGTTGATGCTTTCTTCGTTAGTGGAGGACGTTACAAGTTCAACAACGTATAGGTAACAAGAAAAAGTGTAGTCATTCTAGAACATAAGGAATTCATTAGATGGGGAAGTAAAGTTCCAGTCTATAAGCTCAGGATGGCAAAGTGAAAGAGAAGTGACAGGTTCAAGTGTGTTCACAGTATAATCATCAAAAGCATGGATAAGCAAGTTGAGACCTAAAGCGATCTCATCCAGAGGTATAGTCAAATTCCTTTGATTCCTAGAAATTGTAGTAGATGACGTGTTAACATCTAGGGAGTCAAACTCGTTTGACCTGACACTAGACCCTTCACCTAATTCAAGAAGGTCTTCATATGTGTGAACTCTATATGTATCTCAGTCAAAGGTGGCATTAGCTACCTCTTGTGTAGTGAGAAGTGACTGGGATTCCTGTTCAAACTATTCTTGAAAGTGTGGTGGTATGTATAAATCACCCTGATGACCCAGATTTAGAGTACATATTTCTTTCCACTCCTTATAAGTTTATGGAGCGAAGGAAGTGGTGTCATCAGAATCGCTATCAGTTTCTATTGTACTGACATGTGGTATAAAGTCATCTAGCTCAGCAAAGAATGATTCCAAGTCTGGAGGAATAGGATAAGGAAAACTATCCTCATCAGAGCTATCTTCAGATCCTTTAGTTTTAGATGTTTCTTCAGGTATTGGTTGTTTATCCTCTCAAGGTACAAACTTGTTTATCCCCAGTTGAAATGTTAGTGGCTTGAAGCCTATACCTGTAGAGTCATGTGTTTTGTGACCAATAGCTTCAAGCGGTGTGATCAAACCCTTATGATTTGCACCTGTGGGACCATTTCCTTTGTAGCCAAAATGTTGCATAATGGATAGAACTTTGCCATACTACTTAGGTTTTATGTCATAAGGTGGAGTAGTTTTTTCAGAAGTGTCTTCTCCTTTATAGATCCAAGCTTTGATAGCTCTTTTTTAATATTCTTCTTCTAATGGTACTATGGCTTGTACAAAAGTACCACCATACTTTGTTGGAGGAGGAACCGTAGAAGGTTTAGTGCTCTCAAAAGGTCTCCCAAAAGAATGTGGAGACAAAGGAAAAGATGTAATAGATAGCATAGGTTCAATTTGATATCCTCCCATGTCAGTTTCTTTGAGTGTCAAGCTCTTTTCCATTTCTTTTAATTTAGATTCAGGGAGCTCAATAGATTCTTTGTTGGTAGGCACAAAGATGTCAGCAAATTTTGTGAGGGTGTTGCAACCATAGCGTGTGTTAGCGGGTATAGTCACTTTAGATCCTTGGAATAGGAACTTAATGCACTAATGGTATGTGGAAGGGATAGCCTACATTTCATGGATCCATGTCCTACCTAAGAGGATATTGTATGCCAAAGGAATGTCAAGCACTTGACAGATAACATCTATTGAGGCCAGTGTCATTATCTATGAGAATACGGTGAACGCGCTTTGGACCCATCATGACTTCAATGTGCATAGGGTTATTATGTGGGTGACTCAAATAATGGTCATCTTCCTTAGATAAAGACAAGTAATGTGAGGAGGTCAAGTGACCTACTATGGATTGAAACCAGTTGAGATCAAGATCTTTTGGGACATTTGCCTCAGTAAGGGCTTTGTCCAAGATTTCCCTATGAGCAAGGGAGATTTTTAGTAGCTCAAAAATAGTGATTTGAGCATTAGTATGCTGCAATTGATCAAGAATACTGTAATTGGTAGCATTAGATGAGGAACCCAATTTTGGATTCTTATTGGCAGTGTCAACCTTAGCTTTGTCTGAAGGTTGAGTTGATGTAGACATAGAAGGCTCAGGGCCTTTGAGGACGACCTTAGCGTGAGATCGAGTAACAACATTAGCACTGACTTGAGATTGTTCTTGTTCAAAAGACTGAGGCATAGACCCTCACAAAATGAAAGGTGTTTTGGAATTGGGAGTATCTTCCCTTCCCTTGAGAATGATGACATTATAGTATTCAGTATCAACAGGTTCAACCATATAAATGACATTGTCATTATTGGTGTAAGTATAGTTGACCTTAGCATCAGTATTTTTGCCTTTAGATGAGTCACCTTTTCCATGAGGAGGAAATGGATCTTTGAAATCTTGGTGATCAGAGTTTTTTTTGTGACCTCCCACAACAATAACCTCACTATTGATGAGATCCTAGATTTTATGCCACAATTTAAGACAAGTAGCCATTTTATGACCTTTGTTTTGGTGAAAATCACAATAAGTAGATTCATTCCACCAAGAGGGTCTTGGTTGTGGATCATAAGGTCGTGAATTATCTAGTGGAGTGAGTAAATTGTTATCCAAGAGAGTCTTGTAAACCTCCTTGAGAGGTTCTCCTAGAGTGAACTCACGCTTGGGTCTAGGAGCCCAAGGTTTAGATCTAGAAAACTATGAAGTACTCAATTTGGAATCTGTCGTAGCCTGTTCAGTGACTTTGGCTGCTTGCATTGTAGTAGTGAGATTAAAAGAAGCCTTGGAAGGCTTAGGAGTCACATTGTCTACAACTACATCATTCACAACATTTTGGTTCTTGTTGGTAAATTTGGGTTTATCTTTGCTTGAGGAGGAAGACCCTTGTTTATTTTCTTTGTGTAAGGTTAATTCTTCTTTCTTGATCATAAATGTCTCGATTCTTATAGCTTTTTTAATCATGTCATCAAAGGTTAGAGGACCTTGTAGCTATACTTGGTACCCAAAGTTGGGGAGAAGATTATCGAGAAAGATGTCCAACTTTTCAGATTCGGGTATCTTGTGAGAATATCATGTATAAAGTTGTCTCCATCTTTGGAGAAATTTCAAGAAGGATTCCCCATGATTTTGTTTCAAGTTGAAAATATCTCAGATATGAAACAGATGTTGGATGTTGTGAGAATAGCGTTGTAGAAATAAATTGGCAGTTTCGTCAAAATTTTTGATGCCAGTTGGTAGTCTAGAAAACCACTCCATAGCTGATCCTCCCAAACTATGTGGGAAGAGGTGCATGAGATAGGTTATTTCATGTATAAATTCCATAGAGAGGGTTCCAAACTCCCTCAGATGATCTTGGGGGTCAGATGTACCCAAGTATTTATCGTATTTGCAAAGTTCAACTCCTTTGGGAAAAGGAGGCATGCATAGACTCTTATCAAACGGGAATGGACAAATGTTGTCCAATATAAATTGAGAGGTAGGTTTATCTTTCTCCTTCATGATTTGAAGGATTTTCTCTTGCATGCCTTGCTTTTGTTTTTACAAGCGGGAGTTTTTAGTTTCTTCCTCTTTCTCAATAAGTGTCTCTACCTTGTAATCAGAGGGAAGTTTGGCACCTTGGGTGGCTAATTCAAGAAGGTATTTATCCTTCTCTTCTTTCATTATGACTACCATTATTCTCATGAATTTTTTATTATTGCGGGCCTCTATGATATCCCCTTGGGTTATCTCCTACTCTTCTTGAAGAGGAGGGTTTTTAGTCTGGTTGAAATAGGGTCCACCCAGTTGACTATGATTTTTCATTTTGCTAGAATGCAAGTGTTCAATGTGTAAAGACTTGGTATGAAAATTTTGAATGTTCTCAAATTTTGGGTCCTCTCAGAACAAAGGATTTCAAACCTGACTAAAACCCACTAGAAATGACCTTTTCCTATAAGGTCGACATACCGGAGAAGGAGATCAAGATGATTCCTCACTAGATGTAATTGGAAATGGTGTGGAAAGTATAGATTCATCTTGATTGATTGAAGGAAATGTTTTTCCACTTTGAGTTGTGACAGTCATAGACAAAGATTGAAAAAGGGATGGGAACTAGGACCAAACTTGAAACTATCTCAAATTAATTGAACAAAACGTGCCAAAAGGTGAAGTATCCTTGGTGAAAATCATTGGAGATGAGGCTATAACAGCCAAGAGATGACTATTGCAACACAAGGCATGACAACACAGTAGAAATAGACCAAAAGATATAAGACAAGACTAGTTTAAGCAAGAATCACATTATTCTCAACCCAAGAAACCAAGTTTTAGGCTGTGTAAAGATAGAGGGTAGAAAAACAAACCTAGATCAGAGACCAGATTTGATAAAAGTACGTTTGACTGAGAGGAATTAGCTTGCTATTTTGGAAAAAAGGCTTCAGACTCACATTAAGAAATGCACTTTCACGTGAAGATTCTCACTAACACGTGTGAAACTTTATAGTCCCGCATGAAGAATGACACCAGACCGGTGAAGAAAAGTGACAAAATAATAGCACTATTGCCAAATGCCATGCGATAGTTTCTAGTGTATCGCGCAAAGATTCTTAGCTAATGATGCAAAGATTGTGAAATGTCACGTGAAACTATGCAAATTTTGACAAATGACCATCTACAAAATCAGATAGTTGAGACTAGATTGCATTTCCCAAGATAAAATCATGTTGTTTTCTAATAGATAGTTTGAGTTACAGATTGTTTTGGACATGTTCGAGATTGACAGTTTGTGTGTTTTGATGATAGTTTTGATTGTTCAAATTATACACCCACGCAAAACACATTAAATAGAATGTTTGTAGTACCAGAATAGGAACATCACAATCCTAGGATAGCTAGAATAGTATCTGTTGAGTCCCTACTTGAACCAAAGTTCAGCTACACCTACTCTTAGTAGACAACTTAGAAGCTTGGAGGCACGGGCTCCTCCTTACATGTGTACTCACTTCTCAGGCACACCAAGCTTCGAACCCCAAAGAATTGCTTCCCAAAGGGTTGTTGTCTCTACTAAGAGTTCTAAGAGTGTGGGGCATCTTAGTTGATCTCTGACCTTCTGCGCCAACAGATAGAGGGTTTTTGGAAACTAGAGCAGCAATTTGTAGTAAGGACATCCGTTCAAGTGGTTGTGATCAAGTCATTTTCCCAATTAAGGGGGCTCTCCCAATCATTTCAAAGCAAGGCTTTCACCTTAACAATGTCAGGACTTTAACGCACCACTAGGGTATTGGAGGAGATTTTGGTTGCCACAATGAATTCACACCTGTCTATTACGACATTAACCACAATAGCATTTTTTGTATACCGGTTCAGAAGGGCTTGGATTTAGCCTGTTACCGGTTGGGCATCCACTCTCACCGGCTCTGCTAAAGCTCTTGGGAGGTAGCCACTCTAGAAGAATCACATGAAATTATCTTACACCCAAGATCCATTAAGGCAAGGGAAGAGGATACGTTCATGTAGTTCTTGGGATTACAATCTAAAAAACACTTCAATCACACAGGAAAATGATTCATTTTAAGCACCAACCGAAGTGTGTTTTAACTACTAAAAATAGACATGAGAATTTGTGAAAACACGCAAGGTCTTTGACAAATGTCCTGCAATAAACCCATTAGTATTTTTTCATGTCTTTCTTCATTTCAGTGTCCTGCAATAACATTTTAGAAGTTTATGATTGCTTCTCTTTGTCTCAATGTCTTGCAAACCACTATTAAGCTATTTCAAAGGATAAAATCAGAGAAACACAGATGTCAAAAAATAGTAGATGGTTAGAAAACCAAGACAAGAAAATATCAAGTGAAATCTTTGGTATTGAATTTTGCACGATTATTCAGCCTAGATCGCGCAAAGAAGTATAGAGAGCCCCGCGAAGAACTAGAAAGTTCATGCAAGATGCTCAAAAAGTTCACGCAAGACCCTCAGAAAGTTCACGTCAGATTAAAACAAAGCAGTATAGAATTACGGACAAAATGTAGAAAAATGAAAAAAAGAAATGAAATGAGGGTAGAACATAAATGTACCTACCCCACGGTGGGCACCAGAAATGTATGTGGTAAATTTGGCCTTGTTAACTCACCATACACTTCAACATAGTCCTTCTTCATCAGATACACACAAGACTGAATATGAGATCATTCATCCTGCCTGTCTGCATGATTCGACCTGTTGCCTTCTATCCAGATTGGGTTTCAAAATAGCTCTTAGAACGAGAGTCTCACAACAATAGACCAATCTAAGAATGAAGGATTTTTCTCCATGAATGCAATGCGATGCAAGGTTTATTCTAAGAATTGAAAGATTCAAGATTAATATAAGACATGATTTCAATGCAATTATTCTAGAAATTGAAATTAATCTATTGCAAATGAAAGCTTTTAACTAGAAATGAGAAGATAAAAATGTAGAAACAATTTAGTATTCTAAGAATGCATATTTTCTCCAGGGGTTTTGAATGAGAGATGGGAGTTCTTTTATAGACTCAGAGGTTATCAGAATAGAAAGTTTTCTCTTTGAAATAAAATAGATAGAAAAGCCAATTCAGATTAGAAAGCTTTATTTAAAAGAAAACAATAAATTGTTTTCCCTTTGCTTTAATTGTTTTCTTTCTTTGATTTTAACTGTTTTATTTGTTTTATCTATTTTCTTTCTCTTTAAAGCATAGTTAAAGAGAAGTTTCCAATTCTGAATAGGAGAGAAGATTTTGTTAACAATATTTAATTAATAAAATAGAATATGACATCATAATTGCTTTTTCTCAATTATCTGAATAATCAAATTCAATTATTGAAAATGAGAATATTTATTTAATAATTAAATATTATTCAATTCCCTTTTTATGTGTCTTAGCTAAAGAGGGTGAATTTAATTTAATTAAAGTGCTAGGACTTTATAATCAAATTAATTTGATCATAAGGTTTGTTTATCCAATAGATATTTATGAATTACATATGATGTATGATTAATACAGATTTAAGATTTTCTGCATTTGACACTTAGGTCGAGTAGAGTCAATTAAAACTTAGAATTGCCTAGTACAATAGGACTTTGATGATTCAGAAGAATGACAAATGCAACAAAATTGGTTAGGGTTGCAAGATGCCAATTTTGGGGTGTTACACTCCTAACAAGGCAAAGGAACTTTAACAAGTTCATTAAACTAGTACAATCATTTGTGCGTACTAATTCCCACCGGGGTTTTCCTCTGATCAAGGTTTCCCCATAATAATATCTTGTGTTATGAGTTATTGTGCTATGCTTCAATTGTTATTTATTTTAGTTAAGTTTTAAATTGCTGAAATAAAGATAAATTAATAATCACTAATTCACCCCCCCCCCCCTCTCAGTGTTTCTAACAATTGGTATCAGAGCTCTGGTCCTCTGAAAGAAAGTTTAACCACTTGAGGAGATCATGGATTTAGCAGAAGCAAAACATCTAAAAAAGAATCTTGAAGAAGCCCTTGAAGATCTTGACAGATCTAAAAAAGAAAATGAACTAAAACTAAAAGTTGATGGCTCCCAAATGCTTATCAAAAAATTAAGGAAAGATCTGAAAGATTGCTCTACAAATGAGTTGGGAAAAAAGGTCAAAAAGTTGAATGAAGAGAACTTGTCTTTGAAAGATAAGATTGAAGATCTGAATGAAAAACTTATATATAACCTAACTGGTATTGAAGAAAAGACCAAGGAAAGAAAAAAAATTAGATGATGAACTTATGAAAGAAAATATGAAGATCTTAGAGTTGGAAAACATCAAGAAAAAGATTGAATCTAAATTAATAGAAGCAAAAGAGAAAATTGAGAAATTACACACAAGTTTTGATCTAATTCAATCTCAACTTTATGCACAAAAGCTAAAAGGTGATACTACTAGTGTTGGATATAGTGTAGCTCAAATTGAAATCAATTTAATGTAAGAAATAAAGAAAGCACAAGAGATATCTACAAAAGCAAATAATACTGAGAATCTCGTAGAGGCTAAAACAGAACCACCTAAAGATGAACTCAAGCAAGTTAACAGAACTTGTTATGCCTATACCAAGCATGGAAATTTGGCAAGAGATTTTAAAGAGGTAAGACATTTCAATGGCTATTGTTATTCCTGTAATAAATTTGGTCACAGGGCTATACATTACAGAACAAGTCAAAGAAATCTAAATCAACCTCAGAGAAACTATCAGAACATTACATGTCAAATATGCAATTATAATGGACACACAACCAAGCAATGCAACATGATAAACAATATAAATAGACCTCCAATCATTTGTCACTCATGTGGCAAAGATGGACACATCTGAAGGTTCTGTAGATCTAGAGCTCAAAAACAAGAGAAGCCTAAAGAATCATTATTTAAAGAATCTGGTGAAGTCAAGTTTGTAAAAGCTATAGAAGATTCAGGTAAAATATGGGTTGAAGTAAAGAAAGATAATGATGAGAACAAGGTAGTAGATGCATCCATAGTGGATGCACCTTCTACTTCTGGTTACATGACCCTCATGGTCTTAGGGGGAGCTATTCTAGCTCTGAACCCCTATGTGGCTGGTGTACTCACCTCTGAGTATGTGCCTATGGATTCATGTATTTGCTGACGAATTGAGACAATATGCATGGACGCATAGCTTGAAATTGGACAGAAGCAAATATTAAAATTCTCAATGTAAACTACGTTACAGAAATAACCATTAAATGCAGTAACTTTTATATAAGTTAGTAAAGAGATCTCTCATCTTCACTTTTGCATTTGAGATTGAGCATTTAGAGAGCATAGGATATTTCAGCATCAACAGATAACCCTAGTAGACATGTCAATTCAAAATCTCTGGAAACCCTACTTAAGCAAGTAACAAGTAAGTAATGGCTACTCCTACAGTGTTTGACATCTCTGAGAAGAAGAGATATGTGTTGAAGAAGAATCCATTTAAGTCTGTACTAGATGATGTAGAAGGGGCATTCTCCAAGACTCTGGTAGGAGTCATACATGTAGAGGACATTCGCACATACATCTATTGTAAGAAGGAAAGTCTTGGGGATAATAGAATAGCAACTCTTATGACATCAATGATGAAACTAGATTATTCATTCAAGGATGAATACGCGCATCTCACTGATAACCCTATATTTGAGTATTCAAATGCGCATGAGTTCTATGAACTAGAATGGGTTAAAATCCTACTATTGATCTATATTGGATTGGTGAAGTTCATGTCTGCATTACTATTGATCTTATTCACGAGATGACCGAACTTCCTAAGGTTGGACTAGTTCTTCCCACTAGTAAAGATGTAAAGAAATAGGTTGAACAAGCATGCTTATCCAGAAGTGATAGGTGCAGGATGAATGTTGATCCCACTATGGAAGAAGACATCAAACTCCTCACAATGGTACTTGGTTACAAGTTTCAGCATGCAAGCAAGCTAAATAGTGTGTCTACAACTACTGTTCTGGCAATAATAAGGATGGTAAAAGATAACACTTAGTATAATCTCTGTGAGATATTCCATGCACAAATGATTGAGAATAGTAGGGCTATCAAGCAGGACAAGAGAAAAATATTCAGATTTGGCTCTTTGATTATCTACCTATACTTCCACATTGTTGGTAAAGTCTCTAATCTTTACCTAGAAAAGAGTAAACCTACTATGTCCCAAATTTCACTAAAGGCTACATCAGAAAGTAGTGCAAACAATTCTATGGACATAAAGATCAAAAAATTCAAGATCAAGATGCCGAAGAGGTTCAGAATATTATAAAATATAGTTGATAAATACAAGGACACCATATGCTTCATTGTGGAAAATGACTATACTTGCATGGAATCAGT
Organism: Thuja plicata; assembly: GCA_018584345.1. NCBI lineage: Eukaryota > Viridiplantae > Streptophyta > Pinopsida > Cupressales > Cupressaceae > Thuja > Thuja plicata. The sequence goes on along the minus strand of MU217399.1, from coordinate 203,704 downwards.
TGAGCCAAGAACCAAGAGGTTCAGAATATTATAAAAGATAGTTGATAAATACAAGGACACCATATGCTTCATTGTGGAAAATGACTATACTTGCATGGAATCAGTTGAGCCAAGAACCAAATGGATTCATCCACTTGGTTATGAAGTTGAAGAACATGTGTTGGAAGGATATGCACAAGTTCTTTTGTCTGCATCTAAAGATCCAAATGAGCCAAGATGGGGCACATACAGAGAGAAGAAAAATCAAGTTGATTTTGTCTTATACAGTGCAAATAACAAAAGGAAGGCATCAAGGATTACATCTAACATCCTAAAGGTTCACAGGGTCACACAAGAAGACCTAGACAAAGCTAGGGAAGCTAAAATTGCAAGAGATCTCAAACAAATAGAAGTGAAAATAGGAAAATCTGAAGATATCCCCAAGAAGAAGAAGAAGAAATTTGATGAAGATACATCTGTGCCATCAACTACTATTGACTTGGATTCCTCTCCACTATCAGTACCAAGCAAGTTGACTAGAAGAAGGAAGCAAGTTCCCACAGGTCACCCATCCTCAAAGACAATAAGGAGCAAAGTAAAGAACACTCAAGCCCCTCCTAAGGTAGGATTCAGACCTAGTATGATAGTCTTAAGGAATAGAATTGTTAATGAAGGAAGACTATACTCTATTAAAAATGTCCATGACAAGTACCAAGAGATAGATAAATCAGAAATTCATTATATGATTATCTCTCATATGATCAAGTTTAAAAGGTCTATATTGGAACTCAAGACAGTCATTCTAGACAAAGTATGGAACATACTAGACCTATTGAAAAGACAAGCAATAGAGGAAGATATGAGGATTAGAGAAGAAACATTAGATAGTCTTCTTCCTATTTTCTCACATGATGAGAAAGCAATACTGTTAGATTTGGTAAAACCTCATCTCAAAACCAAAACAAGAACTCTTCATATTATGAACAAAGAGTATGAATTGGCTGGTGAAGAGACTCAGAAAGCATTTGAGAAAGTATTTTTAGATAGACACATGTATCCATAAACGGCGCCTATAGCTAAAGCAACTCCAGTCCCTCTCAAATAGGATAAAGAACTAGTGATTCCAAATGCACCTATGATAGGTCCATAGGATTTAGTGCCCATAGTTTCATCACCTTCTGATACAGCCAAAGATTCAAAAGAAACCATTGTGATCAATGATGTTAAGATATCCATGACAGCTTCAGATAATGACATGAAAAATTTTGAAAAAGCATTTTTCAGCACTGAAAAGATAGAGAAGGTATGCACTGATAATACTTCCTTACAGCAAGATGAAGCTCCTCCTAAAGATTCAATAGATTTGAATAATGAGGAAGAAAATCAATCTAATCAACCACCTATTATGGAGATCCCAGTGAAAATTGAATGTATGGATACTAGTCAAAATTTTATATTCACTCCATCTATTCAACCATCAACATCATTGTTTTCAAGTTTAACCCCTGACTCGGCAAGCCTAGATGCATGAGGAAAAGAAGATTTGATCAAGATCAGTGTCTTAGCCATGGAGAAATCCAAAGAGAAACAAGTTATGAGAAACCCTCTCTTTCTGGATTCAGTGAACATTTTGAATGACTTAGTTCCAGCAGATAAGAAAGTGGCTAAAATCCAGTCAGTTAATGATGTCGATAGCATCTTAACAAGCTTCAAAGCACAGTTCACAAGTTTAGTAAAATTAGATACTAGAAATGCAAAGGAAAAGTACAAAAAGGAAAGATTGGATGAATTGGTAAAGAACTTCTCTTTAGATCTCAATTCATAGAAGATTGGTCAAACAATTCTAAAAGAGTTAGCACCAAAAGGAAGGAAAGTAATAGCAAATTGTATGGACAGAGGCAAACTCACTTCTAAGCACATCAAGAAGATTGAGGAAGCAGATATCTTGGTTGATAACATAAAGCAATCAGTTGAAATATCATCCCAAGACATCAATATCTGCAACAATATCTATCAAGGGAAGATAGACAAGATTGAAAAAGCAAAGATGGAGATCAGCAAGATAAGGATTAGGTAGACCCAACTAAGAAATGCACTTGCACCCTCCTTAGCTATTTTGAATGAGATAATCAAATAGATAGATGAAACCATTGCCACATATGATCAAGGACCCTTCATGGATCTGACAAAGATGGAGAAGCTTACAAATGCACTATGCGCCCATCTTCAAACTATTGATGCGTTGAAGGCATTCTGGCAACAAGAGATCAAGAATCTTTAGATTTCTTATCCAGATGTGTACTTGGAGTAAGTACCTAGAGACTTACAAATTTTGACACCTTTATCATTAATGTCAAAGGGGGAGTAATGTATGCATATAAGGAGTATGTTATATAGCCAAAGTTACGATATAAACTTTTTTGGTGTTAGGTCAAAGTTTAAGAAATTTAGCCACATTCCTTTGTTTCCCTTAATGAAAAAGGGGGAGATTGTTGGAAAGTTGACACTAAGGCTGTATATGACTTATTTTTTGTTTTCATTATGGAAACAAAGTCATATGAAGTTTTGACAGTAAACTTTGAAGAGAAAAATTGACTAAGTACAGAAAATAGAACAATACAGAGTTATTCAGTTGATCTGATCACCAGCGCACGTGCGTACGATCAATTTAGACTATGCACATTCATACCTAAGCTCTATGATATGTTTTTGTGCTTACCCTATACACACATGGTACAAAATGATAGTACCGAGAAGTTACAGGAAGATTAAGTTCCACTAACAGTTTAGAAAATAGAGTACGGAGCCAACCTCAGAGTTTGAATTAGTGTATAATATTTTGTTTTGTAAAGGCTATGTGTGTTTTAATAAGTTTTTAATTATGTCTTAATCATTCATGTAAAAACACTTAATCCAATTTTTTTGGAACCATTGTGTATGTTGTTTTTGGGCCGACTAAGGTCTTGTTTTTAGTCGCATCTATTCAGGCATGTAGATATACTAGACATGTACTTTTGTATTAACAGTGTCGATGAAAAAGAAGTAGAGAAGATATTCAGAAGAATAATACAAGGAAATCAGTATGAATTATAAGTCTTAAAGAGATCTAAGCACCTGCACATAAACATAATTGATCAGACAACAGTGTCATTACAACAATTCATCTTTTTATATAGTATATATCAATCACCTGAAGGTTGTAGCCTTCATCTTATTGAGTAGTGAGCTCTAGCAGTGAGCCAGCCACCTTTAATAGGGTTATTGTAAAGACTCCTAATAGGTTCATTGTACTTGGATTGTAAAGATAGCTCCTAACAGGGCAAAGGAACTTTAACAAGTTTATTAAACTAGTACAATCATTTGTGGGTACTAATTCCCATTGGGGTTTTCTTCTGATCAATGTTTCCCCATAATCATATCTTGTGTTATGATTTACTTTTTTATGCTTTAATTGTTATTTATTTTTGTTAAGTTTCAAATTTCTAAAATAAAGATAAAGTAACAAACATTGATTCACCCCCCCCCCTCTCAGTGTCTCTAACAAGTACTCTTGAAAGTAGAAAAAGATACACATGATAAGTGAGCCTAACTTACATGTGCTGGTCTTTGTGGACCTGATTGTGATCATGTTTTCACTAAGTTGTTTCAACATGATCTCACATAGATCCATCTATATGCCCTTGGTCACTATCTTGTAAGCTATACTTACTGATGTTGTAGATATGTTGTTCAACCTGCTTACTTGAAAGATCTTATAACCAATTACACATGCACTAAACCTTAGTTCTTAGTCGGTGATGGTGTTTTCTTTCAGTCCTCTATTGTCCCATTCAAATTTTGTGAGTTTTGTGACTTCTGGCCTGGAGGGATGCTTGTGAGCCTTAGGCTTGTCAGTTATTGGATAACCAATGACAGTGTGAAGGACATCCTTGGTGATTTCTTTGGGTTGATCCAACCATAACTTCTGGTCATGAAATCTACTATAAACCAACCTAATCTAGTCAGTCTTGAAGTCCCTCAGGAAATATAGGTAATGTTATCCCTTTAACCTCTAAATATTTATTCTCTTCCCTTAGGTTCCCTTCTACAACACAAATCTTCTTATAAGCTTCATCCATCTCTAGATCACCTATTTTGGCAATCTTGCAGTGAATATAAGACCTAACATATTCTATAAGCAAAACCCTAGGTGGAATCTCAGAAAATGCACGGGTTTCATCAGGTTGTGATGCAATCTCCAAGCATATCTTATATTTGGGTTCAACATAGGTGTTATTCATGATTAACCTGACCACATTCTTCTTATCACTCTTGATCTTTATGGTTCTCGATGTGGTTGCCATCATTTTTTAAGTTTTAGGGCTTTCTTGAAGAATAACGATAGAGATCTTTCAGTGCCCTCGGTACTTACTTCGATCTGTGATAATGGTGAATAATCTATTTGTTGAGTGCTTGGATCATGTTGAGGTCACTCTTTCAAATGCTCTTCAATCGCTATGTTTTCACTCTGCTTTCTCTTCAAATTGCGGGTGCAAAATGAAATGCTCCCGTCGTCTATTTGTAGACTTTTTTCCCTAAGTGTTTTTCATAAATGCTCAATGACTGATTGGGACATGAAGATGGAGTTCATCGAGAAGAATTTCAAAATCACCATTGATGTTGACATGATGCTCGGGATAGCTGTTAACAATTTTGCTTTTACCGACGGATATCGGTATTCTGTCATGACAACTTTGTCATTTTTCTTCCTTACCGATAGGTGTCTAGTTACATTGGTAAATTAACCATTTTATGTGTTGATCGATGAATTTTGGTAAATGTAAACATCTCATCCATTGTGTTCACCATTGATATTTGGTATGTGTATACTGACGGGGTTGTTTTCTCAGAATTGAAACAAGTAACATAATATGCATCTTTATTATGCAGATTCTGACTATCTATCAATTTATATAATGGAACTGATGCAAAATATGACTTGGTATAGTGCAGTTCCATACTTACTTGTTCAGCTCAAGTGGGGGTGGTGATGTCACCAGATCCATTGGATGGGGTGTCATCATTTGCATTGCTTGGTCCAGCTTCATCATTGCTTGAATTTTTTCTCCATAATTTGTCTCTAGCCCTCTTGATATCTTTAATGGTTTTTAAATTGGGATATGTGCTTGTCTCTGTCATTTAGTCTTTGCAATCTTTCTTGAGATGACCAACTTTGTGATAGTGTAAGCATATCATTCTAGGGTTGACCAACCTCTATACCTTTTGGTCCATGCCCTCATGTAGTTTGCAGCAATGTGACCATATCTACCACATGTTGTATAGTTTGTCCAAGTATTGTAGTCCCATACATATTGATTACCAATTCTCTTTTGTTGATAGGGAGTTTCTTAACCTTTTGGCTTCCATGCTTGCCTTTTCTTTTTCTAGCATTCAAGACTTGTGTTCCCATTCATCTTGCATGTAGGACAATATGTGTCCATGTAGGTTTCCTTCTTTGGTTGTTCCATCTTAGACTTACATTCATATGCTTTATGTCTTTTCTTGTTACATTTATAATAGAATCCTATGAATGAAGATGTAGATTTAGGAATACCTTTCATTTTGCCTCAACATACATTTGATGTGTGGCCTTTCTTTCCACAATGCTTACATGTTAGATTTCTTGGTCTTGGATTTTCATAGACATTCTTTGGATTGGCTTGATTTGATGATTCTCTATTTTTGGTAAAGCCTAGACCGTTGTTGTTGACTCTTCATTGTCCTTCAAGAAAATCATTCATTCTTTTATTTCTCTCTTCAACCTTTCTAATAACTTCATTATGATGTTGCTAAATTATAACCTTGTGCTTTTATTTTTTATTTTCTTCTCTTAGTTCACTGATAGCCTGCACTCTTTCAATGAGTTCTATATTCATTTTGCTTGCTTCTTGACTCATTAGAATAATCTAATTTGTGATCTCATGGTGATGCTCAGCATGTCTTTGAATTTCTAACTCCTTTTCCTATAGATTCTCTATAATCTTTCTTCTATCATCAATAGAAAGTGTTCTTTCTATTTCATATTGTCTATCAGAACTCATCACATCAATCATTCTTACCATCTGGCTCTCTTGACTGATTTGCAACATCTTTATTTTCTTTGTCAGATGTTGATTGATCTCCTTTAGATTTGTGATGTTCTCTTCTGATGTATCTAATGTATTACTTGCATTGGATCCTAAAGATTCAAATAAATCTCTTCTTGATAATATTTTTCATTGCTCTAGGTTTCCATACTTTTCCTTTCATCCAGCAGCTCTCTCATCTTGATTCTAGCTTCTTTATACTGTTCATAGAACATTTGTATCTCAAGCTTTTTATTCTCAATATTCTTATCAAGTTTGTGCTTCTCCATTGTATGATTTTTTTTCTTAAACCTTTAAGCTTTTCCAAGAAGAGACTTAGCTCTGATACCAATTGTTGGGATTAATGTAAAGTAGTCCTAAGAGGGGAAGGGTGAATCACTACCTCTAAAACTTTTAACTCTTTTCACCATTCATCATTAGTAATCATTCATTACTATATTACAGGCTATTACCATTGTTCTTTCTTATGCATGTAGTAATAATTCATAATCTTTAATTATTTGCAACATTCATAGAAAAATTCATAGAAACATTCATGAAATTAATAAACACATAACACAAGATATGATATTACAGAAAACTCTTGTTAGGAAGTAAAAACTGCAGTGGGTATGGCACCCACAAACTTCACTATCTACAAAATCGAAGGGAGCCGGTAAAGCCTTAAAATTTATCACTTCTGATGATCTACCCTGTTAGGAGTATTAAAGTGGAGAGTGGTTAAGATCTACTTTGTTAAGAGCTTTAGCAACATTGATTTAAGTGTGCACTCGGTTAAGAGATTTACAATAGGACTATTAAGTCCACCTTTCTTAAAAGGATTTATTAAGTGTACTACACTTGTTAGAATGAGTACATATGATTGACCTGATTGTATGCAATCTACAATATTTTTATTACAGATCCATTAAAGCTCTCATAGTAATAATATCACCTTAAGTTACTGATTAATACCTTTCTCTTCTCGTCGGTAGCCTGTGTTCTTATTTTTGAAACTGATTTGATTCTTTTCTGTCCTTATGCATGAAATCTCTTGTCTGGTCTTTAGATGTTCTTAGTGGCTACAATCTTCATCAAACAACAAAATGTTCACAATAGATTGAGCATCTTTTTATACAAGTATTTGACCTATCTTAGAATCATGCATTACAATGTTAACTCTTAAATCCAAGGTTTACAACTTGACCTTGATCTTTAGTTTGCATGTTTTAAATCAGTAAAAATAATTAAAACAATATTAATTACATTTATTCCTCCTCACATAATGGATTTAAAAACAAATCAAGAAGCTATATATACAACTTCAGTGATTTATCTGATGTGGAAAGTCAAATCCACTTTTTGCGGGATGTAACTGACTGATAGTTCTTGGTCGTCAGGTTGAACTAAAAGTCTGTCAATGTTCCTTTGTTGAACTGATCATCAAGTTCCCTTCATCTGTCAAGTTCCTCTTTGTTCTATTCTGTCAGGTTCCACTATTGTTACTCGTCATATTCCATTAACCTTTTTATCATCGGGTAACACTGAATAGTGTTTGTCGGGATGCTTTGAACTTGGCAGTATCGGGTAACCTTGGCATTGGGTAGTGTTGTGCCATGTTTGTCAGTGTAGTGTAAACCGATGGTGTAGATCATGTTTTCCTTGTTTATACTAATGGAAAAATATAATGCCTTCATTTTCATCTAAATCAATCAAAATTTCTAACAGTGATCATTTTTAATGTTTTGCATCAAATTGATCATTTGTTCAAATCTTTGCTAGGAATCAGTTTCATCGCATAACATCAAATTGGTTGTCTAGTCAATCTTTCTAAATTATGTCTTGGAGATATCAATTTCATCGCATCACATAAAAATGAGTATTGAATCAAGATTTCAAACCTCATGGTAACAGTAATTGATTTCATCACTTCATATCAAATTGATTAGGTGTTACTATCCTCAACAATCAGACAGGTGATCAATTTCATCGCTTCACATCAAATTGATCTCCTGGTCGTTACACTGATATTATCAAGTAATCAAGAATATTCAATAGCTTTAATCATGTTTTTTTAAATCAATTTTAGAATCAATTTCTAATCAAATATTAGTTACATCACTTCATATCTAACTATTTGATTGTTAGTCAACAACTAGGTGTTCTTTGAATCAACACACTAATCGCATATCAATTCAAAGAGGGTCAAATGTAATCACCTAAAAATGGTCTGATAAACTCAGAAGCCCTAATTTGAAATCAAGTCCTCCAAGTCCTAATCAATCCTATCATTTTAAATCTAATCATAATTATATAATTAAACTAGATCAGTTTAAGTATATAATTCTCAAAAATCAATAATTTAAGATCACTCACCAAGGGGCATTCATCAAAATTCATTAATTCTTCAAATAACCTTGAATGAATTAAATCAAATCAAAAAATTAAATACATGGCTAAGGAAATTAATTAAAAGGAATTAATTAATTCAAGTTATTAATATTCCTTCAACATGCCTCAAAAGTCAAACCTCTAACCAATGAGAGGTGATCACATGGATCAATAAAATTTGCATCTCAACCATCCCTCATGGATGTATCTCAACCCTCGAATTCAAATTCAAATTTGAAGACTTTTCCCTCCAATAAATCTCTATATAATGAAGCCTTTCTAAGCTCATTTGATATAGGAGAATAGAGAATTCAAGCATAGATATAATGTCAAATTCATTCTAGCTAATCTAGTTCATATTTTTAGCATGCTAATCTAGTTCAATTTGTAGAATTTGATCTAAATAATGCATAATTGAACATGTTCTTGAGCATTTTAGGCATCTTTTTATGAATCTTCCATTTCATTATTGTCAATTCTATGACCTAACATGCTTAATCTAAGAGCAATTTTCAAATTAGAGTAGGATCTTCATGACTAGGAATCAATAATTTGATTTCTTAAGGTTTTTCATTGATTTGATCTTACTAACCTTAGATATAATGAGGTATTGAGTGTTTGTGTGTAAAATACTTGCAGATTACAATTTACACATCACATTGACTTCTACTCCAAACCATTGAAAAGATCCATTTTCAATAGTTCATCAGCTGTCAAAAATTTTCATTGCAAAATAAGAATCCCTACCCGCTTACAACACTGCACACCCAAAACCACCTAAGATTGACAAACTTTTCAAAATTTACAAAAACATCATTGAAAATTTTCACCCAAATTCTAGAAGACAAATTAGATCATCTTCAAAATATTGGTCGTCCATCTTCCCATTTGTAGGATCACGCCCCATGAACTTGTTAGAATAACTGAGAGGGGGATGAGTCAGTGGCCTTAAAGATAATTCCAATAATTCAACCAAAACATATATCTCAAATATAATATCCTCTAGTTATCTCCAGTCCTTCAAGATGTATGCCTTAAATAACTTTATCAAATATAAACTGCTCGGTAAGATATATTATTTATCTTTTCTTGACTTTACCGAGTGGCAGTAATTACAATTAGTGTTTACCGACCACTCCTATTTAGTAATGTGTAAATAAAAACATTAAATAAATTAACCATATACACATTTGACACATAGATTTTAATTTGGAAACCCTATTAAGGGAAAAAACACTTGGGATGGTAACCCAAAATTTTCACTCTTATGAAGTTAGCTCGGTGAAGAGCCAACCCTGTTAAAGGCTACAAACACACTATTAAGTGTGACCTTGTTAGAGGATTCAAAACTAATAGTTTGTATTTTGACCTAGCATTCACTATGCCTTCAAAAAGAGAAACCTTTTGATACTCTTGAGTATCTCAATACACTAATAATGATTAAATCCCACTCGGTTAAGATATTTTCTGAATCAATGGTTAAACTAAAATAGTAAATGATATGTTCAATAATACAAATTTTAACTTGTAGATTTTCAGATCTATTGTTAGTCCAATAATACTTCTCTGATCAATATCCTCTTCAATTCCTTTTCTCCCCTGTTTTTTTTGTTCTTCTCATTGAATGCTCTATCCTCTATTGCTCGGTGTCTGCAAAATTCTTGTCTCTGTTCTTTAGTCTGTATGATCAGATCTACATGAAGATTTTTATCTTCACCAAAATTATATTTAGCATTCCTCTCTTCATAATTAATTCCTTGTCTCTTTAAATTCACCATTCAATCTTCTTGTTTTCATCATAGATCACTTCTTGATCTTTAAAGCTCGCCATGCTTTCTTTAATCTGTAAAACTCTCCTTCAGTTTTATTCCATAAATCTCTCCTTGTTAACTATGAATAAATCTAGCTTTAAATATCCTTCTTATCTTTAGCTTATCTGATCGATAAAAATAAAACAATCAATCAGTTAACTCTAAATATAGCTCTACCAGCTAAGTAGTTTTGTCATTTTTTAACTCTAGTTAGTTTTGATCAAAGACTTCAATTGTGCTCGGTCAATGAATTCAGTTATGCTCGGGCATCAACTTTAGTTATGCTCAGTAATCACTTGCTTAGTATACATTGTGAACTCTCACTCGATGTATACATTACAGATGACATAAACTTTGTCTCTTCAGCTCTTCAATTTTGTGACAATATGTATATGACCAATCAAACCATATAAAGTTGACATCAATGACAATACAATACATTAACTTATTTAATGTCTTGCATTCACTTTTGTAGCTCAGTGATCATCAACTTATCATCTTCAAACATTCAATCAGTTATAGTTCATCAATCTCTCCCTTTTGCATTTATGGTAACACAATATGAAATATGTCATTAATATACCAAACTTATTGTTCTATAACCAATTCAAATATCTGACTCTCGGTAAGCTCTTCTAGCTTAGATTTTATTCTTTCTTTGTGCTCTGCCTTTCTGTATTCCCTTCAATGGATAGATCTAGCAACTTTTTTTTTCTGCTTCTGTCTCTCCCTTTCTTGTAGAATATCTTCTCCCTTTTCTGGATAGATATGCAGTGTTAACTATTTCTCCAATTCTCTCCCTTTGACGGATATTTCTCTTCTCTCCCTTTGGATTATCATGATAGTTATTTCATATTGAATATCTCTCTCCCTTTGACAGAAATTCCAAACAATAATATATCATTGAATCTTTTATTCATCAACAATACAGCTCTGTGGTAGCCAACAATATCTCTTGTGTGTGGTTTAGATAAGTACCTACTTGTACTGATATGTCATTGCAGTTCATATCTAAACTTGCATCAACATGACTGATATTTTGATAATGTGTAGGCTGATGAAGCCTCCTAGTTAGCTTAGTGACCAGTAGACAAGGGACAAACCCCTAGTTTATTCCTTAGGTACTCAAATGTATCTTTAGGCAATGGTTTTGTGAATATCTTCTAGTTGTTCCTTGGATTGTACATATTCTATTATTACCTCTTTCTCTTGTATGTTTTCCCTCAAGTAATGATACTTAATAGCTATATGCTTTGTCTTAGCATGCATCATAGGGTTCTTTGAAATATTTAAAAATGTGTATTATCACAATAGATAATTACTGGTTCAAAAATTTCTTCATTCATACCTTTCATCAATTTCTTGAACCATGCAATGTTAGAGCAATTTGCAGTAGCGGCTACATATTCTTCTTTTGTAGTTGATTGCGAGATGCATCATTTATTTTACTTATCCATGTGACAATTCTTTCACCCATAAAGAATGCTCCTCTTATTGTGCTCTTTCTATTATCTATGTTTCCAGCCCATTCAACATCAATATAAACTTGTATCTAAAATTTTCCTTCTTTGTTGTACCACAAACCATAGTATTCAGTATTCTTCAGATATCTCAAAATTATTTTAGCACCATGATGAATCATAACTGATTGAATATTTGAAGATGTTAAATTGATGATCACTAAAATGTAGAAATTTAATGCAAGACATTAATTCAGTTAATGTATTGTATTTTCATTGATGTCAAAATGATATAATCGGATTGGTTGTATACATAATGTAAAAGACTCCAAAGAACCAGAGAAATAAAGGTTATGCTATCAGTAATGCATAAAAGTTCAGTATTCACAATGTGACAACAGACACCAATGGACATTACACATCAATGGATAGAGATGTGCATGTCAAATGATGCACCTGTTACCTGCAACACAACACTTCAATAAGTCATTAGATTAGTGAAAAATAGCATAAAAGAGCAAAGGTTAGATACAAATCACTAAAACCGATTTATTGCTCCCTATCTAGGAAGAGTTTAAAAAATGCCATAATAATGCCCTTAGATTATGCACCATTTAGTGACAATACACTCCTAAGAATGAGAGATTTAATTGAAAACTAAGCTAAATGATTAGAAAGTGTGTAATTAAGCTATGAAAACTGACATTATAACAATGCATGGAATTGAAACTAAAATGCTATAGATATCTAAACAACATAACAATGCAATTTAACTCTAAAAATGAGGGTCATTTGCTCTCAAAAATG
>MU217399.1:148550-176137 GCA_018584345.1 Thuja plicata | reverse complement strand
TTAAGGAGGTCAAGCTTGAGAAAGTGGACTTTCTCAAGTGGGTTGAGTTGCTAAGTATTCCTTAATGGAATGTGACAACATTAGGAGGTGGGTTAGAGTAGAATTTAGAATTAGGATTAAATTAGCACGCGTGAATGGGTTGAGAACGGTTAGAACCCAGGGTAGAAGTGGTTGAGATAGGTTAGGTTGGGGTTTAGGGGAATATTAATAAATGAAATAAACTTATTTAATTCATTTAAAAACATAGGAGTTAATTATTTAAACAATGAAATTGTTTTTTAATAATTAGATAACTATAGCCATTTTAATTAAATTAAATAGGCTAGGTGAATGGGTTAATTGCAAGTGGGTATTTGATTTAGGGATTTATTTAATTCCTTTATAATTAAATACTATAGCCATATTTGATTTTGATTTGATTTGATTGGTTGAAATTGATTTGAATTGTATGGCTATAATAGTTAATATAAATCAGTGATAAAAATCACCTAGAATATTTAATTGATTTAAAGAATTATACCAAGCAGTAACAGGGTCGTTTGGACATAAATCGAGGGTATGATCACACTTAAGGAAAATAGGGTCCATAGTTGCGACAGACCAAATTCAGGTGGTTACAAGAGAAACCTGAGAGAAAAGTCACAGTGATGTCTGAGCAAGAAATCTGAGAAGCATTACCGACAAGAAGAATCACAGTGTTACTTGACGGATAGACAACCCTGATGGATGGAGATGCCCGAGGAGAACTGAAGTATTGATAGAGCTAACAAGGAGTTGAAACACCAAAAAGAACTAAAGTTCAGAAAAAAAAAATACTTAGCTGGCAAGAGCGAAAGATGGAGTTAACTGGTTGTTAATATTTTTTTCATCAACAATTTAAAAGCTAGAGATAAGAGAGAGTTTTGAATTTGTTTTATTTCAGTTGTATAAGATAAATCTACGGGATAAAACTGAAGTAAAGTTTTAAAGAAAGTTTGGCAAGAATTGCGGATCATGCCAAGAACAAGAAAGTCAAGGACTGAGAAATGCTAAAATAATGTCTATAAACAGACAATATAATTCATTATGAATTAGGGGAGTGAATAGAGAAGATATGTTGAAGAGAAACTAATGAAGAAAGACTTCAATCATACTTGATCAATCAAGCTGAAGAACAGAGCTAATTCTGATGACACCGAGCAACAAAGAAGAATAGCATTACTGAGAAGAAATAATTGGAGCAAAGGTATTGAAAAGAAACATTTATCAGAAAGGTATTATGAGATTACAATAGATCTAAAAATCTTCAAAGTATAGTTGTATATGTGAACTGATTATTTACTGTTTCAATTTAACCATTGGATCATAAATTCTCTTAACCAAGAAGGACTTAACAATCCTTTATATATTGAGGTACATCCTAAGGATTATCAAAATGTTTGGTCATAAAGATAGTATAGAGATGCCATATATCAAGTGACAAACTACACTGGGTTTGGTCATAAAGATAGCATAGAGATGTCATATATCAAGTGACAAACTAATCTATTTAAATCTTCTAACAAGGTCACACCTAACAGTGTGTTTGTAACCTTTAATAGAGTTGGCTCTTCACCAAGCTCACTTCAGAAGAGTGAAAATTTTGGGTTACCGGTCCCAAGTGATTTTTCCCTTAATAGAGTTTCCACATTAAAAATCTATGTGTCAAATGTGTTTATGAGTCATTGCTTTCATGTTTTTCTTTACACATTACTAAAAGAGGATTGATCGGTAAACACTAAGTTATTTACTATATTTTGGTAAATGATAGACTGTTATTCGGTAAACATTAAGAATAAGGTTTAAAAAATGAACTCTGAGCAGTAGTTATTTGCTAAGATTATTTCAAGGCATTCATCTTATAGGATTGAAGATAACTAGAGGCTTATAATTATGGTACTAAGTTTTGGGTTGATTTATTAGAATATTTTTTAGGCCATTGATTCACCCAACCCCCCGCCCCCCTACCCCCCTCTCAGTTATTCTAACAATTGGTATCAGAGCTTGCGTGCTTAGAAGGAAGGTTTCAAGACCTAAGCAAAAGATCACAAGATGAGAAAATGAGAAGTGCCCAAGTTTAACAAAGACAACTTTACATCATGAAAAAGCAAAATAAGACTCCACCTATCAGGTATTGGAAATGATGTTACTCAATACTCGGATACTGAATATATGTTTCCTACAGGACCTCACACACTTGATCAATTGAGAGAAAATAATGAGCACAGTTGCATGATGATAGAGCTTGCTTCCTCACTCTCTGATGTTGAGTTCGAAGATGTCAAAATTTGCACCTATGTAAAGCAAATGTGGGACAAATTGAAGCTAGTACGTGGAGGAGATACTAATGTAGTAAGAGATAAGGTAGAAAGCCTAAGAGGGAGGTTTGATGACCTAAGGATGAAAGAAGGAGAAAATATCACTCAGTATAGTTGTAGAATCAAAGAGGTAGTCAATGTTATCCAAGGAGTTGGAGGTGTACTTGAAGAAGAGATAGTGTTAAGTAAAAACCTAAGAACCTTACTACATGTATATGCTATTAGAGTATCTTCTATACAAGAAATGAGAGTAGTAGTAAAAAATAATGTTACTCTAGATAGTCTGATTGGTAGACTGATTTCATTTGAGATGAATAACTTTGATAATGGTGTCTTACCATTTATAGAGTCTGCATTCAAATCTTCTTTGAAAATAAGTAATTCAAGGCATGAACACACTATGAGGAATGATAGTGAAAGTGATAGTGATGACCAAGGACTTGATGAGATTGAAGCACTAATGGCTAGAATATTGAAGAGAGGCAAAGGTAGATACAAAGGTAAATTACCACTTGTATGTTTTAATTGTAAAGAGATTGGACACTTTGTTGCAATATGTCCTAACAAAAGAAAAGATGACAGAAGTAATGATAGATCATATGAAAATAATTTTGATAGAGGTGATGACAGAGATTATCAAAGCAACCAAAAATCTGACAGAAGAGATACCCGAGACTACAAGGACAAAGGGAAGAAAGCTTGTTACTTTGCTGAGAACAGAGCTGGAGACACTAACACCGAATCTGATGAAGACATTGTATTTGTAGCCATGAAGGATGATTCAGACAAAGAAGAAAGATATGTTGAGACTGCACTCATATCTAAGGTTAGTAAGAATGATGTCTGGATTATAGATAGTGGCTACACTCACCACATGACCGATGATAAACAAAATTTTGAAATTTTTGAGTATTATAACGGTGGATCAGTGAGAATGGGTAATGACTCACCTTGTCCAGTTGAAGGTAAAGGAACCATAATGTTGAATAACCTGATCAAATGCAAAAATGCATACTGGTTAAAAGGACTTAATTATAATCTATTGAGTGTTTCACAACTAAATAACACAGGTCACTGAGTAGCATTGGATTTGTAAGAACAAGTGAAAATAGCAATCTATATTTAAAAGAAGATACTGATGATAACATTCTGATTTCTAAAATATTTTTTGATGATATCATATTTGGGGGTAATGATATGCTATATAAATCATTTTCTAATGAAATGAGAAAAGAGTTTGAAATGTCTATGTTTGGGGAGATCAAATTCTTTCTTGGTCTATAGATTCTTCAACAAGATGCAGGCATATATATGACACAATCCAAATACATCAAGGAAGTGCTAAAGATATTCAAGATGGAAGATTCCAAGCCATTTGGAACACCTATGGAAATTAGATGTAAGCTGATAAAGGAAGATAAGTCAAATGAGGTAAATCAGACTCTATATAGATGAGTGATTGGTAAACTAATGTATGTTGTTCATACCAGACCAGCTATTGCACATGCAATTGGAATAGTTGCAAGATTCTCTGCTAATCCCAAAGAATTACATATGACTACTATCAAAAGAATTTTGAGATACCAAAGAATATCGAGGACTATGTCTTATGGTATAACAAAAAGGGAAAAATTAAGCTTCAAGTCTATACAAATGCTGATTGCGCTGGAAATTTAGATGACAGAAAGAGAAAAATTGGAGGAGCATTCTTCATGGGTGACTGAATTATCACATGGATCAGCAAGAAGCAAGGATGCATCTCACAATCTACTGTAGAAGCAGAATATGTGGCTGTAGCTTCAAACTGCTCAAATATTGCATGGATCAAACAACTACTGGAAGGTATAAATATGAAGATTCTTGAACCAGTGATTATCTATTGTGATACTACTAGTGCAATTAAAATATCAAATAATCCATTCATGCATGCTAAGACTAATCATATTTCTATCAAGTATCATTACTTAAGAGATAAAGTACAATAGAAAGAGGTGATACTAGAATATGTTCAATCCAAGGAATAATTAGCAGACATATTCACCAAGCCATTGCCTAAAGATTCATTTGAGTACCTGAGAAATAGACTAGGGGTTTGACCCTTGTCTATTATTCACTAAGATGACTAGGGGATTGCATCAGCCTATACACAAATCAGAAGATCATTCATGTTGATGCAAGTAAAGAGATGGACTGCAAAGATACATTTGTACACAACAAGGTACTTATCTACACCAAAAACCATAAGTATGTATGGCTAATACAGATCTATGTTGCTGATGGTAAGGGAAATTCAAGGAATATATTAAATAAAGAGATATAACTTTGGCATTATTGTCAAAGGGAGAGAGATTTGAAGGGAGAGATTATATCTAGATGGGAGAGATATAAAGAGATGTAACCTTTAAGGGAGAGAATATCGAAAGGGAAATATTACATATGAAATATCCATCATGAGGGAGACAATACATACAAAGGGAAAATTGTTATCAAAAGAAAAAGAGATGATCAAGGAGAGGAACATTCAAAGGGATGGCACAGATCAGAAATATAAGCTACAAAAAAGGGAGAGGCAGAATCAAAATCTGCTACATCTATCTAGTAAAGGGATTGAAGATTGAAGAAAGCACTCTGCAAGAAACAAATCTAAGCTATATGAGCTTACCAAGAGCCAAACATTTGTATTAGTTATAGAACAATAAGTTTGGTAGTTTTATGAACTATAGCTGATATATTTCATAATGTAATAGTAGTATGTAGTATGTTGTCATCAATGTCAAAGGGAGAGATTGATGAATCATAATTGATTGAATGTTTGAGTATGTTAAGTTGATGATCATCAAAATGTAGAAAGTTAATGCAAGACATTAAATCAGTTAATGTATTGTATTGTCATTGATGTCAACTTGATATAATTTGATTGGTTGTATATTTAATGTCAAAAAGACTCCAAATAAATAGAGAGATAAAGGTTATACTATTAGTAATACATAAAAGTTCAGTATTCACAAAGTGACAAAAAACACCGATGGATAGTGCACACCGACAGATAGAGAAACCTGAGAGAAAAGTCATAGTGATGCCTGAGAAAGAAACCCGAGAAGCATTACTGATGAGTAGAATCACAGTGTTACCCGGTGGACAGACAACCCTGACGAATGGAGATGCTCAAGGAGAATTGAAGTGTTGACCAAGCTAACAAGGAGCTGAAACACCGAAAAGGACTGAAGTTCAAAACTAAAAAAAGACTTAGCTGGAAAGAGATAAAGATGGAGTTAATGGGTTCTTAATATTGTTTTCATCAAAAATTTAAAATCCAAAGATAAGAGAGAGTTTTAAAGCTATTTTATTCTAGCTTTCTAAGACAAATCTACGAGATAAAACTGAAGTAAATTTTTAAAGCAAGATGGGCTAGAATTATGGATCAAGCCAAGAAAAAGAAAGTCAAGGACTAAGAAATGGTGAAATCATGTCTATAAAGAGAAAAGATAATTCATTATGAATTAGGGGAGTGAATAGAGAAGAGATGCAGAAGAGAAACTGATGAAGAAAGACTTCAATCAAACCTGATCAATCAAGCTGAAGAACAAAGCTAATTTTGCAGATAGAAAGCAACAGAGAAGCATAACATCAACGAGAAGAAAGAAGTGGAGAAAAGGTATTGAAAATAAAAAATGATCAAAAAGGTATTATGAGCTTACAATAGATCTAAAAATCTACAAAGTATAGTTGTATATGTGAACAAATCATTTACTATTTCAATTTAACCATTGGATTAGAAAGTCTCTTAACCAAGAAGGACTTAACAATCCTTTATATATTGAGATACATCCTAAGAGGTATCAAAAGGTTTGGTCATAAAGATAGCATAGAGATGTAAAATATCAAGTGACAAACTACACTGGGTTTGGTCATAAAGATAGAATAGAGATGTCAGATATCAAGTGACAAACTATTCTATTTAATTCCTCTAAAAAGGTCACACCTAATAGTGTGTTTTTAACCTTTAACAGGGTTGTCTCTTCACCGAGATCACTTCAGAAGAGTAAAAAATTTGGGTTACCGGTCCCAAGTGCATTTTCCCTTAATAGGTTTTCCACATTAAAAATCCATGTGTCAAATGTGTTTATGAGTCATTGCTTTCATGTCTTTCTTTACATGTTACTAAAAAAGGATTGATTGATAAATGCTAAGTTATTTACTGTATTTTGGTAAATGATAGACTGATATTTGGTAAACATTAAGAATAAGGTTTAAACAGTGAACTCTTAACAGTATTTATTTGTTAAGATTATTTCAAGGCATTCATCTTGTAGGACTGAAGATAACTAGAGGCTTATAATTGTGGTACTAATTTTTTGGGTTGATTTTGTTAGGAATAGTCCCAAGAGATAACTAAGAGGGGGGGTGAATTAGTTATCTACAAGATTCAATTATTTTTCCAATTAAGTACAAAATGACTTTATACATAAACTCAACAAGATAATACAGAATTGAACACAATTTTGGTAACGGGGAAAACCAAATTAGGTAAAAAACCCAATGGAAATTAGCACCCACAAATAATTATACTAGTTTATAATGATCCTTGTTAGAAGATCTTGCAACCCTGTTAGGAGTCTTTTAGAAATAACCCTATTAGGGGTGAGGACACAATGTCCAAGAGCTCACTGCTCAAATGATGAAGGCTACAACCTTATGTAAGGTAGATATACACTATATCTAATAATGAACTATTTGAGTAGACTTGTTGTCTTGATCAGTTCCAGTGAATTGTAATCTTCTTATGCTTCTTCACATAGATCTTCAACTTTTATTGTCTAACTTTCTGCTCTCCTCTATCTTTTCTTTTTCAATACATCTTCACACTTAGTGATCACATTTGAATTGTTATATGTATCTTTCCCAAGGATAAGGTCACAACAGCTATAGGAAACACTTTAGCAACTTCCTTTTTGGATTAACTAAGCACCCAATCAAAGTTAGGACTGCACAACTCAAAATGAGTAGACACATCACTTCACATAGTTGGCTCTACCAAATTAACTCAAACATCATGCTTCTATTAAAACATGTTTAGCACCTTTGGATAATCATCATTTACTCATAACTAAACATGAATACAAACATGCATATCCCAAAGATAGGTGCAACTCAAGAAACAATTTAAATATGTCAGCTCTTAACAGACAATCTCCAGAAACTATAACTGCCAAAAAAGATTAACATAACACAACTGAAACTGCATATCTGAATCTGTGTGTATGAACATTGTATCAAGAACATGTCTACAACATAGATGTAAATGCGCAAGGCTCTAGAATATTTGTACTGATAATTGCTTACAGGACACTGCTATATATTATATGTTGTCATCAATGACAAACATACAATAAATTATTTGCACATAAGAAAATCTCCAACAATCTCCCCCTTTGACATTAATGACAACATATGATATGAAAAACACCATCAACCTAAAGTATGCTCCTTCTTTTTACAATCTTCTTAATATCCTCATCAAAGTCTCCTCTTAACTGATGCATCTCTTTTTACTATATTTTTCATTACTGTATACTCCCCCAGAGTATATGCTCCCCCTAACTATATACTCCCCCTAACTATATGCTCCCCCTTTGACATCAATGGAAAAGGGTGCCAAAAAAATTTGAGCACAGGTACTACTTCAGAAGTAGAGTAGTTAACCATTCATCAGTCACCTAGGACTGATGCTCTTGCTGCAAATTCTAATCAGACTCGAGAAAGGGAATTACTCCCAGCTTCTCCCTGAGATACTCAAAAGTATCTTTTGATAAAGGCTTTGTAAAAATATATGCTAATTTTTCTTTAGTGCTCACATAATCCAACTTTACTTCTTTTTCTACAACTTTTTCTCTTAGAAAATGATATTTGATCTCAATGTGTTTTGTCTTTGCATGCATTACAGGGTTCTTTGACATATTGATAGTGCTAGTGTTATCACAGTGAATAAAAATAGGATAATCAATCTGAACACCAAAGT
This sequence comes from Thuja plicata, assembly GCA_018584345.1. NCBI lineage: Eukaryota > Viridiplantae > Streptophyta > Pinopsida > Cupressales > Cupressaceae > Thuja > Thuja plicata. The sequence continues at coordinate 167,782 of MU217399.1, read as the reverse complement.
CTTTAATCATCTATGTGGTCCAAACCGTTGTTGAAAAATTCAATGTTGCTACAACATACTCAGCTTCTATTGTCAACTGAGAGTTACAATTATGCTTCTTTCTTGTCCAAGTAACTAATCTATCTCCAAGAAATACTACTCCTCCTGAGGTACTCTTTGTGTCATCAATGCAACCTTCCCAATCTGCATCTGTACACACATGAAATTGTATATGCTCTGAGTTAGGATACCATAAACCATATTATATAGTCCCCTTTAAGTATTTGAATATTATTTTTATTTCCATTAGGTGATTTTGTTTAGGTTCAGCTTCAAATCTTCCAACAATACCAACTGCATTAGAAATATGTGGTCTAGATTGAGTAAGATATATGATTTTTCCAATCATAGACTTGTATAGTGTCTTGTCAACTACTGTATAATCATCCTCTTTATAAATATTGCTTCCTATTGTCATGGGGGTGCTTACTTGTTTGCAAACTTCCATTTTGAAAGTCTATAGTATCTCCTTCACATACTTAGACTAGTTTATAAATATGCCTTTGTCTATTTGTTTTACATTTAGTCCCAAAAAATATTTGATAGGTCCAATCATGGTCATTTCAAAATCACTTTGCATCTCTTTGGAAAATTCTACACTAAGCTTGTCATTACCTCCAAAGATAATGTCATCAACAAAGATAGCAACAAGTAGTAGTCCATGAGGTGTCTCTCTTATGAATAAATTGCAATCTTTTGTTCCTTTTTTGAATACAATATTTGTCAAGTAACCATCAAGTCTCTCATACCAATCTCTTAGGGCCTATTTAAGTCCATAAAGGGATTTCTTTAGTCTACATACCATGTCTGGTTTATCTGATAAACTAAATCCTTCAGGTTGTTCTATGTACACTTCTTCCTTCAAGTCACTATTCAGAAAAGCTGACTTGACATCCATTTGATATACTTTAAAGTTTTTGAAAATTTCATAGGCCAAAAACAACTTGATATCTTCCAGTCTGCTCACAGGGGAAAATGTATCAGTGTATTCTATTCCTTCTCTTTGCGCATATCATTTACATACCAGTCTTGCTTTATTTCTTACCATTGTACCTTCTTCATTCATCTTATTTTTTAATATCCACTTTGTTCCAATCACATTTTTGTCACAAGGTCTAGGGACCAGTTCCCATGTATCATTCTTGATTATCTTATCTAATTCTTCTTTCATTTCTTTCTTCCAATCTAAATCATTAGATGCATCTTCAACACATAAAGTTTTAATTTGTGAAAGTAAACATACCTTTTCATCAATTGTTAAACCTTTTGCTTCAGATCTTGTCAAAACTCTACTGCTCTTATCTCCAATGATATCTTCCTTCGAATGGTATCTGGTTGTGAATTTTGAAACTTTAGGTGTGACATCCTCATCTGTTATTTGTGATTTTCCTTTGCTTGTTTCAGGTTCATTGCATGTTACATCAGTACAATCAAACATTTCTTCAATAATAGTTTCCTTATTGCTAGGCCTGGGTTCATCTTTAATCATAGGTGCATAATCATAATACCTCTCTTGAATCATGAACTTCTCATCAATCTTCACGTGTTTACTTTCAATTATCTTCTTCAATCTCAAGTTAAAACATCTATATGCTTTGCTTTTAGTAGAGTAACCAAGGAAAATACCTTCATCTCTTCTGGCATCAAACTTACCAACACCATCATTTCTCTTGATGTAGAACTTGCTTCCAAAGATTCTGAAGTATTTTACTGTAGGTACATTACCAAACCAAATTTCATAAGGTGTCTTATCTACGCCTAGCCTTAATTGAATTCTATTGATAGTATAGATTGTTCTATTGACTACATCTCTCCAATAGGTATGTGCAACTTTTCCTTCAATCATGATAGTGTACATTGTGTCAAGTATGATCCTATTTCATCTTTCTGTAATCTCATTCTATTGAGGGGTTCTAGGAGCACTCAACTACCTTTTGATTCCATGTTCTTCACAATACTCATAAAATTGGTCAGAGGTGAATTATCCACCTCTATCTCATCTCAGACACTTTAGTTTTAATCCAGACTCATTTTCAACTTTAGCTTTGAATATTTTGAACTTCTCAAAATCTTTAGACTTATCCTTTAAGAATGCAACCCACATCATCCTTGAAAAATCATCAAAAAAAAAAAAAACCTTTCTCCATAGTATGATCTTGTTTGGGTAGGACCACATAATTCTATATGCACTAGATCTAATTTGTTTTCTATTGAGTTATGCTTGCTTCTGAATGAGCTCCTTACATTCTTTCCCATCACACATTCCCAGCACATAGTATCAACTAGTCTTGTAATACTAGGAAGGTACCTTACTGCCTTTACATTGCTTATCTTTACTATGTTGTCAAAATTGATATGAAAAAGTATTTTGTGCCATAGCCAACTGTCATCTACTTTTCCAACAAAACAACTTACTTATGAATTGAGCTAAAAGACATTACCTTTAGTCTTATACCCTAATGCAATCATATCTCCTTGTTTGTTATTAATGATGCACTTGTTGTCTTTGAATTCTAACTGTTATCCTTTGTCAAGCAATTGTCCAACACTTAGTAGGTTATGATGTAAACCATCAATATAAACCATCAACATAAAGAATATCATCTATCTTGTTCTTTCCATCTAAGGTAATAGAACCTCTGCCTATGATAGGTTTGGGAGTGTTATCTCAAAATTTAACCATAACACCTTTGTACTTGTCCAAATGTACAAATCTATATTTTTCTCCTGACATGTGATGTGAGCATCCATTGTGAATGATCTAGTCAATTCTGATGTATGCTTTGGAAACTAATGCTAACTCTTGTGCTTTATTTTCATCTTCATTGTCCATTTCTTCAAGCATTTTCTCAATGTATTTAATGGAAACAAATACAATTTCATCTTCTCCTAAGTCATCATCAGTTACACCATCTTCAGCATGATAGCATTCCTTAGTATATTTGGGCTTGTAATCTGATCTAAACTTCTTGACTCTTGTAGGACACTTGGATGCAAAATGGCCAACTTTGTTGCATGAAAAACATTTGAGTGGTATCTTTCCTTCATATTTTCCTTTACCTTTCCTTTCTTTCTTGGAAATCATAGAAATTATTTCTTCTAGTTCTGTATCCACTTCTTCTTTCTCATTATTACTAGAGCTGCTCAAGGATTTCTTACCATGGACTGAGGCTTTGAAAGTTTTTCCACTTTTAGGTTCTATCTTCAATCTTGATATCACAAATGCAAAGATTTTGTTGATCAAGGTCTCTCTCTTGAAGTCTTTTAAAAATTGCATAGTCTCATCTAAGATATTGATCTTTCTCTCATAGTCTGTTGTCAATGTAGTCATCAGTTTGTCCATTATGTCTTCCTCTAAAATTTCTCCACCATTGTTTCTAATTCCTAAAACTGCTTCATTAATCCTCTAATTGTAAGCTCTAATGTTCTCTTCAGGTATCATCTCTAAGTTTTTATACTTCTTTTTCCATGTCTTTCTCCACGCATTCTTTGCTTGGATATCTCCTTCAAACATATCTTCTAAATACTTTCATATGGTGTAGGCTTTGTCTACTTTCTTAATCTCAGAGAATTCACTGTTAGATAATGCACTTATAAGGGCTTCCTTGGAAATTTCATTAGCGGTGAATACATCCTTTTGTTTACTAGTAGCATAATATTTTGCAAGGTCTTTCAGAGAGGGAACAACAACTTCTCTTGTGGTTGTTTCAAAAATGTCAAAACCAACACACCGTAGATGTGTTATCATTTTGTTCTTCCAGTCGAGATAATTCTCTCCATCAAACTTAGGACTCTCTTTTCTGAAGTATGTCATCTGATCTACCTTAAGTTGTTAATCTTTCTCTCCAAGTCACTTGTCTCTTATACCAATTGTTAGGAATAGTCCCAAGAGATAACTAAGAGGGGGGGTGAATCAGTTATCTACAAGATACAATTCTTTTTTCCAATTAAGTACAAAATAACTTTAAACATAAGCTCATCAAGATAACACATAATTGAACAACATAATTTTGATAACAGGGAAAAACAAATTAGGTAAAAACCCTGGTGGGAATTAGCACCCACAAATAATTGTACTAGTTTATAATGATCCTTGTTAGAAGATCTTGCAACCCTGTTAGGAGTTGATCTTTACAATGCAATAAGTACAGAGACCAGGTCAAAGGTCAAACCCTATTAGGAGTCTTTTAGAAATAACCCTATTAGGGGTGAGGACACAATGTCCAAGAAATCACTACTCAAATGATGAAGGCTACAACCATCTCTAAGGAAGATATACACTATATCTGATATTGAACTGTTTGAGTAGACCTGCTGTCTTGATTAGTTCCAGTGAATTGTAATATTCTTCTGCTTCTTCACATAGATGAAGGACTGATTAGAAGGAGCATAAGTCCACATGTTGTTCCCATAGTCCTAGCCCCAAAGAAGAATGATACTTGGAGGTTATGTATAGATTCTAGGGCCATAAATAGCATCACCATTCGGTATAGATTTCCTATCCCTAGGATAGAGGATTTGATGGATTGTCTGGGGGAACTAAGTATTATTCCAAGATAGATATTAAGAGTGGGTATAATCAAATAAGAATCAAAGGTGGAGATAAGTTGAAGATTTCTTTTAAGACTACCGAGGGACTCTATGAGTGGCTTGTTATGCCTTTTGGGTTATCAAATGCCCCGAGCACATTTATGAGATTAATGAATGAGGTGTTGAAAGACTTCATTGGTAAATGGGTTGTAGTGTACTTAGATGACATTTTAGTGTTAATTAAAACCAAGGAGGATCATATAAGACATCTACAAATGGTGATCCAAAGATTGCATGAAGAGAAGTTGGCAATCAACTTGGAGAAGAGTGATTTCATGAAGCAAGAACTCATATACTTGGGTTTTGTTATCTCATAAGGTAACTTGAAGATGGATATCAGAAAGGTGGAAGAAATTTTGAATTGGCATACACCTAAGTCAGCCACAAAATTAAGAATCTTCCATGGATTAGCATAGTTCTACAGGAATTTCATCATGCAGTTTAGTGAAATTAGTGCACGTGTTTTAGATACCATAAAAGGAGGTATGAAAGCAAAGTTACAATGGAATGAGTAGGCTGATAAAGGATTTAAGGATTTGAAGAAAAGGATAGAAACTCAACCTATTCTTACACTATGCAGCTTTGATAAGTTGTTTATTATGGAATGTGATGCAAGCAATGTTGCCATAGGTGCAGTTTTGAGTCAAGAGGGAAAACCAACAACATTTCATAGCGAAAAAATGAATGATGAAAAGAGGAAGTATTCCTCATATGATTTGGAGATGTACACATTAGTGCAAACACTAAGGAAATGGAGACATTATCTCCTTCCCAAATAATTTGTATTCTTTACTGACAATCAGGCTTTAAGTTTTATGAATTCTCAAGACAAACTAAGCCATAAGAATATGAAATGGGTAGAGTACATTCAAGCCTACACCTTCACTATCAAGAACAAGAAGGGAGTATAGAACAAGGTAGCAAATACATTGAGTAGAATTTTTCTCATGGTGCAAGAAATTTAGTTAAAAAGCATTGGTATAGACAACTTCAAGGATCTATATTTAGCAGATGAAGATTTTTCGGTAGCATACAAGGTATGTCAAGATTTTCAGAATCACTTTCATAGGGAGTATTCAGATTTCACCCTACAAGAAGGCCTTCTATTTAAAGGATGACAACTCTGTGTACCAAAATTTTCAATGATGGAGAAATTACTAAAAGAGAAGCATAATGGTTCAATGAGTAGACATTTTGGGGTGCATAAAACCTTAGAATTGGTACAATGGTACTACTATTGGCCAAGAATGAACAAAGATGTTTAGAAGTATGTAGAGACTTGCATAGTTTGTCAAAAGGCCAAGGGTACTTCATCAAATGAAGGATTTTATCAACCACTTCCAATCCCAAACTGACCTTGGGAGTGTATCAGCATGGATTTTTTGGTTGGACTTCTTAAGACCAAGCTAGGAATGGACAATATTTTTGTGATTGTGGATAGATTCAGCAAGATGGCGCACTTTGTGCCATGCAAGACCACATATGATGCATGCTATAGAGTACATATTTTCTTCAAAGAAGCTGTGAGGATACATGGATTACCTTTGGGTATTGTATCAGAATGAGACTCTAAGTTTATGATTCATTTATGGAAAACCTTATGGCAGAAGCTCAGTACAAATCTTTCCTTCAGCTCGACATATCATTCACAAACTGACGGTCAGACTGAAGTGGTGAACCAAAGTTTAGGAAATCTTTTGAGATGTCTCACAAAAGAATATGGACAATCATGGGATTAGTTACTTGCACAGGCAGAGTTTGCCTATAATGATACAGTCAATAGATCCCCTGCAAAAATCCCTTTTGCAATAGTATATGGGATTCATCCCAGGGGTATATGTGAACTCAGGGATCTTGGAAACAATGTAGAAAAGAATGGTTATGCTGAAGATTTTTCTCAGTCCATGAAATAATTCCATGATATTGTGAAGAAGACATTAGTGGAGAGTACAACTCACACCAAGTAGAAGGCGGATGAAAGGAAAAGACATGTTCAATTTCAAGATGGAGATTTGGTCATGGTGCACCTAAACAAAGCACAGTTGCAAAAAGGTGTCTCGAGTAGGCTTCAGATGAGAAAGATAGGCCCTTGTGAAAATTTAGAAAAGTATGGGTCTAATGCTTACAAATTTGACCTTCCTACTGATATAGGTTTATCTCTAATCTTTAATGTGGCAGATCTAGTGTCCTACAAGGGACCAATTCTTGAAGAAGATCCTAATTTAACAACAACAATAGAGGATCTCAAGGCACTAAAACTTCCATTAGCCCCAAAGCCAAGAGTAGAGAAGATTCTAAGTTCAAGAGTTTCCTAGTAGAATAGAACAAAGACATACATGGAGCATCTAGTCAAGTGGCAAGGACAAGCTAATTCTGAAGCCACACGGGTGCATGAGACTGAGTTCAAGAAGTTGGCCATTGACCCCAACTTGATCCAATCACGTAGAAGTTGATTTCTCTGTGTTGGGGAGTATGCTTTAGGAGCACCTAAAGAACTAGGGGGAAAGACCCTTAAGAACTCTTAGATTAGTTTTTGGTTTGTAAAGTGTTTTGTTCATTCACTCTTGTAATGACCGAGTTGAAAAATGGATCAAGATGATGAAAAAACACTCTAGTTTCTTAGTTGGTTTCTTTTAGTTATGTGTGTGTGAGGTAGTTTGTAAGCCTCTAGAAATCCAACCAAGGAATCAAGAACCTTTCATAAATTAGCTAGGTTAACACTGATATTCGGTTAACACTGACACTCGGTTAAAAATTGAGCATGGTTAACACTAGCACTTGGTTTTGATTTACTGTTGCTTGGTAAATTCCATTGTAATGGCCTATGAAAAGAGGATCTTGTCTTTAATGGACAGTATGGGTAGTTGTAACAATTCCTGAAGAGATTCTTGCGATTGAGTGGGTAGTTAGGGTTGTTCCAATGATAGTGATGAGCCTCTCTGATAGCCATCTTTTCTAGTGTTTTTTACTTTCTTTTCAGTAGTTACTTGCAAAATTGATACTTAAACTTATGGTTTTATATATATTTCATATGCGTAGAGACATAAGTAGGGAAATAGATGATAAAAAGGACATGATATATATTTTTCTTAAAACTCATGGATGGAAATGATAAGATGCAGGAAGTTGTATGTTAAATGAATAGTTCCTTTTTCCTATGCTATGTTCGCGGGTATTTTCTTTCCTAAAGCCATATGTCTTGCAAGAGTATTAATTGAAGCTTAAACACTTTCTTCTAATATTAATGATGAAGATATACATGTTTTGAAAGTGGTATGTGTGTATTAATCCTTTTGCAGGAATCAGTGGGAGCAGTTTAAGTCCAACATAGTGGAGCTGAAGAAGTCAAAGATCAGTCGTGCCTACCACAAACCTTGGGCTGAATCATTCAAGGGATCACATGAGAAAGATAAGGTGTGACGGCTACAAGGTCTTCACAAGAAGACCAAGTCAATACAGTTTCCTATTGCATGCAACACACACGAATCTAGATTCATCATGTGCTATATTCTGGGAAGATTTATTGTTGATAACTGTCATTTCTCTTATGAGACATTATGTATTGATAACGATCCTCATTGATGGAGTGATCATAGATTTAGGAAGTAGTTTTAGTGTTTCTTTAAATAAGTTGATTGTTGTAACTCGAAGGAGTTAGTCAAAGTTAGTTAGTTTTTTGCAAAATCATTTTTTAATTCAGTAGTAGAAGAAATACCATCTTGTTACATGTTGTATCTATGCTTTGCAAATGAATAAATGAGATCTTCACTTTTTAATCTATGAGTTTCATTTCATTCACTCTTCTATGGGGGCCCATGCGAGAGGTGAACTCAGTTTGTAGTTCAGTAGGAATTAGTCTTAAGTTCATATGAAGTATTTAGAACTCTATTGCTCCTGCATCCATTGGTAACAGAACTATTGGTTGTTCTTGCAGCATAAGCAAGTAAGATAAGTTTATTGTTATAGCATGTTCTTAAAGCTTTAGATTAAGCTACTAATTCCATTTCCTAGCTTAGTATCTCTTTCAGCATTCCCATTTCCATAGATAGTAATGATGCCTAGTACAGATAAGAGCATATACTTTGTAGACACCATTCGAAGCTTAAGTCCCTAGTTGATAATTCAATGAGTTTAGCATGTTATTTTTAGTATAATATTTTCATTTTCTTGTTACAAAGTCACTATAAAAATGATGTCCAATCCTTAAGTACAAGGGTATTATACCAAGGAGTCATTTTTGGTGCCACTGTCGGGGAATGGTGTTAATCTAATTTAGACCTAAGTCATTTTAGAGTTTTAGAATTTTGCATTTTCTGCATGCATAGAAGAAGAGATCATCTTGGGAGATTCCTTCATTGTAATTATTAGGCTGAACCTTTTGATCTACCTTTCGATATCTTTAACCCTAAAATTGAGGAACCCCAAGCTTTGAACGTAGAAGTAGAAGAACAATTTGAAAACCCATTTGCTGATGCATATGACCACCTACCATCACCATTATCTTCTGACGAATCCTTGCATTTGAATGAAATTTTCACTAAACTAGAGTATCTACCATAGCATCCATGGCATCTTCCAAGGATGGCTCAACCAACCTTTCCTTTCCCCAATCCTCCTCAACAAGGTAACCAGAATCTAAAAAACATACTAGCCTCTGCATTACCCAAGTTTTATGGCATTATCACCAAAGACCCAGAGACCTTCCTCTTTGAGTTTGACATCCTCTGTAGGAGCTATGACTACAACTGATGCCCATAAGCTGAAATTGTTTCCATCAACTCTTAAAGAAGCTACTCTGAGATGGTTCATGGGCCTAGGCGCCAATGCTATAGCTGACTGGAATGCCATGAGAAATATGTTCCTTTCAAAATATAAGGAGTATTATAGGCGGTGTGACTTGAAGGGTGATGATATTTTTAAAATGTCCCAAAAGGAGGATGAGACCTTGGAGGATTATGTCTCTAGGTTTATGTTTAACCTGCAGCGTAACACTTGGCATCAACTAAATGAAGAATCTCAAAAACATATTTTTCCAAAAGGTATAAATGATGGGAATATTGAGGCCTTAGACCTTATGGCTGGTGGTGACATCACTCAAAAGAGCTAGGCTGATATCAAGAATATATGCCTGAACTACTCCAGGGATACTGTAAAGAAGGGTAGAGGAATTACAGATTTACCCAACAAGTCTAATGGTTCAAGAGTGTCCAAAATGGAGCTCTCCAATCTTCTCTCTTACTTCAAGAAGGACATCATTAATGATGTTTCTACTCAGTTGGACACCATGCAGGGAAGATGGAAGAAGGAAGATGCTAATGCTATGTTGGCCAAATTTTGTCCACATTATCGGGAAAAAAAGAGAAACTGCAAGTGCAAGTTTGTTGTAAGTCTAGATTCAAAGCCTATGCCTACCGAATTAAAAGTTGTTGATGAAAGTGGGGAAGTTCTCTAAGTTTCTCAATGTAGGCCATGGGCCCAATGACCAGGTATGTGACAAGATCCCCCCCAAAATTTTAATAATAATAGTCAGTAAAATTTTTTTTAGAATATGGGTTCCCAAGGATTTAGTGGGAATAATAATTGGCAACAACCTCAATAGGGTTAGCAACAACCTTAGAAGGGTTGGAATAAACCTCAATAGGGTTGGAATCAACCTCAGCAGGGTTGGAATCAACCTCAGTAGGGTTGGCAACAACCTCAGCATGGTTGGAAACAACCTAATCAGTGGTCTAGCCAACCCAATCAGCAGGCTTTAATGACTCCACCTCAACAAAAAGATATAATGCCTCCTCCTACAACCAATAGAAATCCACCCAAGAAAACCTAGTTTCTAACCCAGCCTAATCCCAATCCCAATAGCAAGCCTCCATCTTAGCAGCAAAGCTATGCCATATCCTTATATGATATCCATCTCAGGTCAGGAACTACTCTCACTTCTCCTCAACCACCTATAATCATAGAAGTTGAAGAGTCCCCTTCTGATAATGTGGATGTGCCAACTCTGCAAACCTCTCCTATAGCCAAAGAACCCCCATTTACTCAAAGGTTAGTTGATCAAACCGAGCCTGCAGTGAACCAAGAAGTAATTGATTTGCTCAACCAATTGAAGCATATGATTGTAAAAATACCCTTACTGAATGCTATCAAATAAGTACATGTTTATACCAAGGCCATCCGAGAAGCTTGCATAAAATAGCCTAGAAGAAAGAAGAAGGATCCTAGAACTATTCATGTTGTGGACCAGTTGTCTGATCTTATGTTAGAAAAGTTATCTGTCCCCAAATATTTTGACCCAAGGAGCCCTATAGTTACTGTCACCATTCATGGGATTCAAGTAAAAAATGCCTTAGTTTACTTGGGTGGGTCTATAAATGTCATGACCAAAGAGGTATTGTCTTAGTTGAATATTGTTGGCCTCAGAGATACACCAACCATCCTGCAGCTTGTTGATAGCTCTATTGTTAAACTAGATGGGATGATAGAAGATGTTATAGTTACACTACACTCTTGGGATTATCCAGTACATTTTTTCATTCTCTCACCTAAAGCTGATATGGGGGGGTATCCTCTCATATTAGGGAGATTGTGGTTAGCCACAACTGATGCCTTCATAGCCTGTAGGTCAAGGAATATGACAATATCCAATGGAGTCCATACTAAAAATGTCACTCTATATTCTCCTGCTCAACCCATGTTGCAAGATGATGATGTAGTATGGCCTAAATTAGAGGATATTGAATTTGAAGCCAACTTGATTCATCAGCTCATGATGATAGATAGAGATCCATTTCTATCTGATAGGGAATAAGATGAGATAATTACCTCTATTTTTACAAATGAATATGATATAGGTTTTCAGTTGTGTTCATGGTCTGATTGTATCTTGGAAACTATTCTACCAACTCCTAGTAAATATCCATACTTATCATCCTCTCACTTTCTTCATTCCTTAATACCACATTAGATGGATTCTCTTCTAGTTGCTCCAATATCCATGATGGATAGAGTACTTAAGGTTGAAGTTAGTCCGAGAAGGGCGTTAAATGTCAGCAGTGCTTTATCACTATCACACCAGAAAGATATACTCAAGTTGTTGCAGGAAAATCAGAAGGAATTTGCCTAGGATTATATAGACATGAAGGGGTTAGATCCTAAAATTTGTACACATAGGATCTATATCAACCCAAACTATAAACTTGTACGACAAGCTCAGAGGAGAGTTAATTCTATCTTGCGAGATATAGTTAAGACTAAACTACAAAAGTTGCTAAATGATGGTTTCATCTACCCCATTTTTGATAGCCAATGGGTTTCACCCTTAGTTATTGTACCTAAGAAAGGGGGGAAATGGAGAGTTTGTGTAGACTATAGGGAATTGAATATAGCCACAAAGAAAGACCATTTTCCATTTCCCTATATTGATCAAGTTCTTGATAATTTAGCTGGCACAAAATACTTTTCTTTCCTAGACAGTTTTTAGTGGCTATAATGAGATCCAAATAGCTCCAAAAGACCAGGAGAAAACCACTTTCACCTGTCAGTTTGGAACCTTTGCATACTCAGTCTTACCTTTTGGCTTTTTCAATGCTCCAGCCACTTTCCAAAGAGCTTTCATTAGCATTTTTTCTAATATATCTGCTGACTGTATGAAAATCTACATGGATGACTTTACTGCCTATGGGAACACTTTTGCTAAAGCTAAAGAAAATTTGGAAATAGTCCTCAAGAGATGCTAGGACTATAATATTTCTCTCAATAGTGAGAAATGATTTATGATGATGGAGGAAGGTGTTGTGTTAGGACATTTCATATCCTCTCAAGGCATATAGGTAGATCCAACCAAGATTTCAGTAATAAGCACCTTGTCTACACCTGAGAAGAAAAAGGATGTTCAGATTTTTCTCGGACATGCTAGCTATTAGAGGAGGTTTATCAAGGATTTTAGTAAAATTATAGTCCCTTTATATAAATTTTTGAAAAAGGATTCTGAATTCTCTTTGAATTCTGAGTGTGACAAATCCTTCCTATAGCTCAAGGAAGTTCTGATAGCACTAGTGTTACGAGGCCAAATTTTGGTATTGTCATTCCATATTCATACAAATGCCTCTAATTATTCTATAGGAGTAGTACTAGGCTATCGAGAAGATGCAATAGAACATGCCATTTATTTCATCAGTAAAAATATTCAGTGGGCAGAGTTCAACTATATTGTAACAGAGAAAGAACTGCTTGCAGTAATTTATGCTCTAAATAAGTTCAGGCATTATATTACTGGTTATGAGATTTTTGTCCATACTAACCATTCCACTATTAGGTATCTAATGAAAAAACCACCTATTTCAGGAAGGTTGTCTTTCTAGTTGCTACTAATGCAGGAGTTTGATATTACTATTGTGGACAAGCCAAGGAGAGTCAATGTGGTAGCAGATTTTCTCTCTCATTTGCATGTTCATGATGATCCTACAGCCATTGATGACAACTTTCTGAATGAGCATCTTTTCCTGTTGTCAGCACAAAATCCATGGTATGCTGATATTTCAAACTACCTTACCATAGGTCAGACCCCAGCTCACTTCTCTTCAAAGGAGCGGAAATTGCTAGCTAAGAAAAGATTTAACTTTTCTTGGATTGTTGGATTCATGTTTTACACTGGTCCAAATCAGATTATGCACAAATTCATACGAGAAGATTAAACCTATGAAAGTCATGATGAGCCATGTGGTGGCCACTTTGTAGCCAAGAGGACAACATTCAAAATTCTGACCACTGGTTACTATTGGTCGACTCTACACAAGGATGCAGCCAAGTATACCAAGAAGTGTGATCGGTGCTAACGAATGGGAAGACCTACTAAGACTAATGAGATGCCCCTGTAGCCTCAGGTGGTGGTGACACCCTTTGATAAATGGGGCATTGACTTTGTGGGACCAATTGAACCATCTTCTCAAGGTAAGTCTTATATTTTGGTCTGCACCAATTATGTTACCAAGTGGGCCGAAGCTAAACTGATGAAGCATCCTCGGGATAAAAATGTTGTTAAATTCTTATATGAGTTCATTTTCATAAGATTTGGTGTTCCTAGGGAATTAGTCTCTGACCAGGGATCTCAATTCACTTCCAACCTCATATTTTCTTTAATGGAAGAGTATAAAATTTTCCATGGCAAGTCATCTCCTTATCATCCACAAGAAAATGATAAGGTAGAAGTCACCAATAGGGAACTAGAGGCCATCCTTACCAACACAGTCTCTAATCATAACAAGGATTGGGTGGCCAAGCTTCCTGAAGCACTTTGGGCCTATAGGACTACATGGAAGACTACTACAGGATTCAGCCCATTCCAACTAGTCTATGGTAACTCTACAATATTGCCTGTAGAATTTGAGCATAAGACAATGAGGACTGAATTGGAACTCAATATCGACCTTACTAAAGCCCAAAAGGAGTGTATCCTCAATCTAAATAGTCTTGATGAGTGGAGGAAATCTGCTTTGTCAAACAAATAATTAGTTCAACAACAGCGCAAGCAGTGGCATGATAAATTTATCAAGGATAAGAAATTTGTCGTAGGTGACTGGGCTCTCCTGTATGATTCCAGATACTAGCATATTCATGGTAAGTTTCAAACACATTGGTTAGGTCCTTATGAAATTGTTGTTGTTAGTTCCAATGGTGTTGTTCAGGTATCTACTATTGATCCTGTCTATTTTAATTTGCTAATTAACGGTCAAAGGCTCAATTGTTCCACAAGCCTCAGAGCCATGAGGAGTTCCTACAATAATTCCAATTCAACAATGGTCATGCATCTACTGGAGCAAATGGATATGGGCAAGTCGCTCATATTCATTCTTTGTTTTAAGCACCGTTCGCATCACCCCACAATAAAAACTTTTGTCAGGAAATTACTTTCTCCATAATAAAATTCATCTCACCTTCTCTCTCTTCCATATTTTTCATTCCATCGTATCACTCCATCAGTTCATGTCTCATCTCAAGACACTCTTCCTACAACACTTTCCAAGTTAGTACCACATCCCTTCATACATATTTTATTTTATTCACTTTTATTAGGATTATGTGTTTTTATTTCATTTTTTCTCTTGCAAGACGTGGCCTGGTGGGACCCATGCCTTCAGCTTAGCTGGGAGGAGGGGATTGTTTTTTTATATTATTTTTTTCAAAAAATGAGTTGCATGCAAATACATCTCTGAAATTTACTCCTTGTCTTTTCAAATCTTTTCAAAATGACTGTCATAAAGTGTTTAACAAGCTGACATCCTGTGATTGCATCATCATTAATAAAAAGAATAGAAAGCTATTAAAACTCCAGTTTGATTAATTATGATCTAGTCATGACATTTTCAGGGTGGAAGGCCTTAACATGCACGAGTGAGTTATGAAAGATCATTCATCTTTATAGTTTTAATTGCTTGATGCAAGTGATATCCAGTATAGTACTCCACCATTTTTTTTTACTGCACCTTGAGTCTGCAAAATTCTCTATGCTGAGCTTCAGAACATGCTTCTGCAAGCATCTTGTTGTCTATAGAAATGGGTGGAGACCTTTAGAGGCATGAGCCTAGTGATCATAGACTCCTTCTGGGAGACGCACCTAGCTATGATAAATTTCAGAGGAGAGGTTGGCTAGATTATCTAAGCCTTAATGGGTTCGATGAAGAAATTACGTTCCAGTTTCTAAATAATTTATAGAATGGGATTGCAGTAGTGAAAGGGGTGAGGGTTGAGTTCACAGAAGATATCATTGCAGAGGTAACAGGATTGTCGTAGAAAGGGGGAAAATGGTCAAAAGATATTGATTTGCATTATGCTAGGGCACAATTCACCTTGAATGGTGATCCCCGGTTGGATATTGATAAGAAGCAGGACACCTCAAGAATTTCATTGCCCATGGACTACATGCAACTAGCCACATTTATCATCCAGTACTTCACCTGCGAGGGTCATTACAAGTACCTCCACGGGCTGCATTTCAAGATCTTGAGCACTCTCCGTCATGATAATAGGCCGGTAAGCTTACCCAATTTTTTATTTAATATTATACAGAAGCAAGCTTCCTTTGTTTAGTCAGGAAAGAATCAAGTTGTGTCCCATCACTATTTAATAAAATTTGTTGTAGAAAGGGAATTAAATAAACAGTCGATAGGAACATGGGAAGAATTTTTGCAAATGGATGGCATAGCACCTAGAGTATTCAGCCCTAGAGGCCAGGGTGTAAGGAGAAGAGAAAGTTTAGAAATAGGGGTTCACAACATAATTCAAAGAATTGTTCTTGAAGCCTCATCTTCACATCCTAAACTACCAAAGAAAAGGACTTATCATGTAGATATTCCTGCTGCCAGTAGGAAGAAGAACAAAGGAATTGAAATTGTTGTTAATCTTGACACTCCACCCACTGAAGAGTCTAGGTCACCTCCTAGGGAAAGTAAGGGAAAAACCCTAGAGGTGGAGGAGATAATTAACAATCCAAGGCCTAGCAGTAGAAATGGAAGTAGAGGAGCTAATGAAACCCTACCTATAGCAAAGGAAAAGACCCTAGAGGAGCCTGTTGTAGCAACTACAGAGGAGGAAGCCACTAGCAAGAAGAAATGAAAGAATCCCCCGAGCCCTATCCAAACCCCTACCAGGAGAAGCCTAAGACTTTCCACCACTACCAGTAAAAATTTTGACCCTCCTAATCAACCTATCGACATTGACTCTTTGCAGTCCACAGAAAAACCCTCATATGAGCCAATAGGCCAAAAATTTGCAGAAACTGATATTGTTTCTGGTAAGAAAAATGTGGAAGTAGAAGTTGCAAGGAATGATACTATTTTTGATAAGGATAATATTGAAGAAGATGATACCCTTGTTGTTGACTACATTCTTATAGAAAGTAATGAAGAATCTAGTGAGGTAGAGGGATTTGCAGATGACCCTGCTGATCAGGACACTCCTGAGGATTCTGTTGATCAAGAAATTATGGATGATTCAGAAGGCTTGCTTTCTGATCAATTTCCCATGATCGATAAGGATGTGATTGACAATGTACTAGGGTGGGATGGTAAAGATGGGTTGGATGCATTGGTTAGTTTAGTTGAATCTTGGGACAAGGGAAATTCATAAAAGCATCTTGTTGTGTGTAGAGAGAACCCTTCCACACACAAAAATGACATAAAAGTTCCTCAGCTTGCACCTCATTATGCACCATAATATATTGATATCATTTGCCAAAAACCTATTCCACCTCCACACTTATCCACACCCTTCATTGTAGGGTTGCATTTGTATCAAAAAAATTTGTGGGAAAAAGAACAATGGGAATTAGAAAAGGAAAAGGTGCATAGGACTATTGATGAGCAAGCACATAAGCTAAATTAGAAAATAGACCAGATAGTAGTATTGGAAGGAAGTGTTCAAATAGTCCCAAAGGATAAATAAGAGGGGAGGGGGTGAATCAGTTATCAATTACTTCAGTTCCTTTTACTTCTTTAACTTTAGTGTACAACAAAGTAAATGCATAATCAGATAACACAGTACTCAACACACAATTTGATTACAGGGAAACCAAATGGTAAAAACCCCGGTAGGAATTAGCACCCAAAATAAACTATACTTGTTTGTAGTAATCCCTATTAGAAGATATTTCAACCCTATTAGGAGTTGTACAATACAATGAAATAAGTATAGTGACCTGGCTAAGGGTCGGACCCTGTTAGGAGTCTTTTACAAATAACCTTGTTAGGGGTGGTGGACTCACTGTCCAAAAGCTCACTGCTTGATGGTGAAGGCTACAACCTTCTGAATAACAGATATGCACTATATCTAATGATGAACTATAGAGAAGACCTAATATCTTGATTAGTTCCAGTGTATTACAATCTTTCACTTCTTCTTCACATAGACCCTTGATGAACGAACCAACTCTGATAATCTTCTCTGTACATCTTTCTTCACATTTCGTATCATTCACACTTGGTGTATCACAATTGAACTACTATAAGTATCTTATCCAAACTATAAGGTCATATCAGCTCTTAGAAACACTTCATCAATATCTTAGTTGGCTTAACCAAGCACGCAAACAATATTAAATCTGCGCAAGTCAATGCTGAACAGACGCGACACTTCACTGAATCGGCCTCACCAAATTAACCATAACTTTGCAATCATCTTGAAACATGTTTGGCGCCTTTGGATTTATATCAAAAACTCATAACTAAACATGAATATACACACACATATCCTAAAGATAGGTGCAACTCATGAAACATGTTATATACGTCGGCCCTAAACCGTTATACTTCTAGAACTGTAACTGCCAATAATAGAATTGCATAACTCTACTGAAACATCATATCTAGGTCTATGTGTATGAACATAACATAATAAACATTTCAACAACATGTATCTATCCACGCAAGTCTTCATGTCATCATTCAGATAAGTTCATATAGAATTACTACTGTGTATTATATGTTGTCATCAATGACAAACATACAATCAATCAACTGCTCTGAATCAAATCTCCAACAATCTCCCCCTTACATTAATGGAAACATATGATATCAAAAACATCCTCTCTTCATGGTGTCCTCTTTCTTTTACAATCTTCTCAATATCCTCATCAAAGATTTCTCTAAACTACTACAGTTCCTCTGTCTGTGTTTTTGTTCTAAGTATATACTCCCCCAAAGTATATGCTCCCCCTTAGTACATAATCCTCCATACTATATACTCCCCCTTTGACATCAATGGAAAAGGGCACCATAGTCTATATTTTGGTATAGGTACTACTCCAGAAGTAGAGTAGTCAACCATTCATCAGTCACTTAATGTCTGATGTCTTTGCTGCTTTTTCTAAATAGACTTAGGAGAGGGAATTACTCCCAAATTCTCCCTGAGATACTCAAAAGTATCCTTTGATAAGGGCTTTGTGAAAATATTTGCCAACTGTTGTTTGGTGCTCACATAGTCCAGTTTCACTTCTTTGTCTACAACCTTCTCTCTTAAGAAATGGTACTTGTTCTCTATGTGTTTTGTCTTTGCATGCATGATAGGGTTCTTAGACATATTGATAGTGCTAGTATTATCACAATGAATAACAATAGGATAATCAACTTGAAAGCCAAATTCTTTAACCATCTGCTTGATCCAAATCATAGTTGAACAATTCAGTGCTGCTGCAACATATTCAGCTTCTGCTGTTGACTGAGAAATACAGTTTTGTTTCTTGCTTATCCAAGAAACCAACCTGTCTCCAAGGAATACTACTCCTCCTAAAGTTCTCTTTCTATCATCAATACAACCTGCCCAATCTGTATCTGTATAAACATAAAACTTTACATTCTCTGATTTAGGATACCATAAACCATAGTCTATAGTTCCCTTTAGATATCTGAATATCCTTTTGACAGCCATTAGGTGACTCTGCTTGGGTTTAGCTACAAATATTCCAACAATGCCAATTGCATTAGACATGTCAGGTCTAGATTGAGTTAGATAAATGAGTTTACCAATCATAGATTTGTACAATGTCTTATCAACTACTGTGGAGTCATCATCTTTTGAAAGCTTGCTTCCTGTTATCATGGGAGTGCATACTG
>MU217399.1:135080-147795 GCA_018584345.1 Thuja plicata | reverse complement strand
CTTCATCCACTGCTAGACTTTTTTCTTTTGATCTGGTCAAAACACTGCTGCTCTGATCTCCAATGATGTCATTTTTAGAGTGGTATCTAGATGTGAATTTTGGAACCTTAGGCGTGTCTTCTTCTTCCATAATCTATGATTCTTCTCTGCTTGATTCAGGGTCATTACATAAGACATCAATGCAATCAAATATTTCTTCAATAACAGTATCTTTGTTGCTAGGTCTGGATTCATCCTCAATCATAGGTGCATATTCATAGTATCTTTCTTGAACCATAAAATTTTCATCAATCTTAACATGTGTGCTTTCAATTATCTTCTTTAATCACAAATTGAAACATCTATATTCTTTTCTTTTAGTAGAATAACTAAGGAAAATACCTTCATCACTTCTAGCATCAAACTTACCAACACCATCATCTCTTTTGATGTAGCACTTGCTGCCAAAGATTCTGAAGTACTTTACTATAGGTACATTGCCAAACCAAAGTTCATATGATGTCTTATCCACGCCTGGCCTTAATTGGGTTTTGTTGATAGTATATATTGCTGTGTTCACTGCATCTCTCCAATAGGTGTGCGCAACTTTTCCTTCAATCATCATAGTGCGCGTTGTATCAATTATGATCCTATTCCTCCTTTCTGCAATTCCATTTTGCTGAGGGGTTCTAGGTGCACTCAACTATCTTTTAATACCATGCTCTTCACAATAGTCATAAAACTTATCAGAGGTGAACTCTCCTCCTCTATCTGATCTTAGACATTTCAGTTTTAGTCCAGATTCATTCTCAACTTTAGCTTTGAATATTTTGAACTTCTCAAAGGCTTCAGAATTCTCCTTTAAGAATGCAACCCACATCATCCTAGAAAAATCATCAACAAAAAAAATGAAATACCTTTCTCTGTAGTATGATCTTGTTTGAGTAGGACCACACAAATCTGTATGTACTAGGTCCAATTTTTTCTTAGCAGAGTTCTACTTGCTTTTGAAAGAACTCCTCACATGCTTTCCCATAACACATTCCCTGCATATTGTGTCAACTAGTCTTGCAATACTTGGTAGGTCTCTAACTGCCTTAACATTGCTGATCTTTACTATATTGTCAAAGTTGATATGACAAAGTCTCTTATGCCACAACCAACTGTCATCCACCTTTGAAACAAAACAACTTACATCAGAATTAAGCTGAAAAACATTATCTTTTGTTTTGGATCCTGATGCAATCATGTCTCCATCCTTGTTGTTAATAATGCACTTGTTGTCTTTGAACTCTAGATGATAACCTTTGTCAAGTAGTTGTTTAACACTTAGCAAGTTATGATGAAGTCCATCAACATATAGAACATCATCTGTCTTGTTATTTCCATCCAAGGTGATAGAACCTCTGCCTATGATAGGTTTTGGAATGTTATCTCCAAATCTGACCATACCACCTTTGTACTTGTCTAACTAAACAAATCTATCTTTATCACCTATCATGTGATGAGAGAATCCACTGTCAATGATCCAATCAGTTCTGATGTCTACTTTGGAAATTAGGGCTAGTTCTTGTTCTTCCTTTTCATCTCCAATGTCCATTTCCTCAAGCAACCTTTCCATATCTCTAAGGGTAACGAATCTGATTTCATCTTCTCCTGAATCTTCATCGATTACACCCTCTTCAGCATGATAAAATTCCTTCTTATATTTGGGTTTGTAATCAGATCTGAACTTCTTGACTCTTGTGGGACATTTAGATGCAAAGTGACCTATCTTATTACATGAAAAACATTTGAATGGAAGCAGTCCTTCACATTTACCTTTTTCTTTCTTTTCTCCTCTAGCAATCATAGCTATGATTTCTTCAACTTCTTCTTTCTCATTGTGAATGGAGGTGTGTAAGGATTTCTTACCATGGACTGTGGCTTTGAAGGTTGTTTCAATTTTAGGTTCAGTCTTCAATCTTGATATCTCAAATGCAAAGATTTTGCTGATTAGAGTCTCTCTCTTGAAGTTTTGTGAGAATTGCATAGTTTCCTCTAGAATACTGATCTTGTTTTCTTAGTCTGATGCCAAAGTAGTTAACAACTTGTCCATTATATCTTCTTTTGATATTTCACCACTATTGTTCCTGATTCCAGATACTGCTTCATTTATACTTTGATTGTAAGCTCTAAGGTTCTCTTCGGGCAACATCTCAAGGCTATTGTATTTCTTCTTCCATGTCTTCCTGCATGCATTATTTTCTTGAACATCTCCTTCAAACATGTCTTCTAGAGACTTCCATATGGTATATTCTTTGTCAATTTTCTTGATTTTAGAAAATTCACTGTCAGATAAGGTGCTGATTAGGGCTTCTTTGGCAATTGCATTGTGTGTAAATATGTCCTTTTGTCTATTGGTAGCATCATCCTTTGCAAGGTCTTTCAGAGATGGAATTACAACCTCTTGTGTAGCAATCTCAAAGATCTCAAAGCCAATACACTCTAAATGTGTTATCATTTTGTTTCTCCAATCCAAATAATTCTCTCCATCAAACTTAGGGCTTTCTTTTCTAAAGTAAGACATTTGATCTACCTTAAGCTATTAGGCTTCTTCTCCAAGGCACTTGGCTCTGATACCAATTGTTAGAATAGTACAAAAGGATAACTGAGAGGGGGGGGTGAATCAGTTATCAGTTACTTCAGTTCCTTTTACTTCTTTAACTTTAGTGTACAACAAAGTAAATGCATAATCAGATAACACGTTACTCAACACACAATTTGATTACGGTGAAACCAAATGGTAAAAACCCTAGTGGGAATTAGCACCCACAATAAACTATACTTGTTTGTAGTAATCCCTGTGAGAAGATATTTCAACCCTATTAGGAGTTGTACAGTACAATGCAATAAGTATAGTGACCTGGTTAAGGGTCGGACCCTGTTAGGAGTCTTTTACAAATAACCCTGTTAGGGGTGGTTGACTCACTGTCCAAAAGCTCACTGCTTGATGGTGAAGGCTACAACCTTCTGAATAACATATATGCACTATATCTGATGATGAACTATAGAGTAGACCTGCTGTCTTGATCAGTTCCAGTGTATTACATTCTTTCACTTCTTCTTCACATAGACCCTTGATGAATGTACCAACTCTAATAATCTACTCTATACATCTTTCTTCACATTTCATATCATTCACACTTGGCGTATCACAATTGAACTACTATAAGTATCTTATCCAAACTATAAGGTCATGTCGGCTCTTACAAACACTTCATCAATATCTTAGTCAACTTAACTAAGCACACAATAAATATTAAGTATGTGCAAGTCAATGCTGAACAGTCACAACACTTCACTGAGTCGGCCTCACCAAATTAACCATAACTTTGCAATCATCTTGAAACATGTTTGGCACCTTTGGATTTATATCAACAACTTATAACTAAACATGAATATACACATGCATATCCTGAAGATAGGCACAACTCATGAAACATGTTATATATGTTGGCCCTAAACCGTTATACTTCCTGAACTGTAACTGCCAATAACAAAATTGCATAACTCTATGAAATATCATATCTGGGTCTACGTGTATGAACATAACATAATAAACATGTCAACAACATGTATCTATCCACGCAATTCTTCATGTCATCATTCAGATAAGTTCATACAGAATTACTACTATGTATTATATGTTGTCATCAATGACAAACATACAATCAATCAACTGCTCTGAATCAAATCTCCAACAGGAAGTGTTAAATAGATCACCGAGTTAATTCCTGAATCCATGGCATGCAAGTCGCCATCTCTAGTCTATGCTCTATTCCTCAGAGAATAGTTTGTTAATTTTAAATTAACCAGGGTTGTAGAAGGGTTGAATCCTTCTGTTTCCACCCCACATGAATTTTATGATGCATTACAGTCGGCCCCCATGTCTATTAAATTTTTTTTATGCAAATTATACCTACATAACCTTGTTGTACCAAATGACCGAGATTGGAACTCACTTCTATATGTAGGAGATGTTTACTTGAGGGCAGTGATGTCCTAGACACAGAATGAGATAAGCAGAGAGCATCAGGATTTTCCATACAATAATGGTGAGATAGATACCCACCTGAAGTACAACATTCTAGGAAAACTTTTCTAGACTTTATTTGAGTCACCATGAACCTAAGTGGGGACAGTAAGGTCAATCCGGTTAGGGAACACGTATATGTAGACTGGGAACAACACTCATCGTAGAATATTGACGTTGTAGTCACTGCATGTAGGCATAGGTGGGTAAGGGTTTCACATGATTTAAAAATCAGAGAACCTCATTCTCCATAGAACTTGGTACTTTCCACTCGCAGAGCCCCGTGGTATATAATTTTGGGTAGGACATTACTCAATTATTGGATTCCACTAAGGTTCTAGCTGCCCCTTCTCCTACAGCCATTTCTGGTAGTGAACTAAAATATAGAGGATTATGACATGGCAAAGGAAGAGCAGCGATGGAGACAACTCAGGAAAAACCATGGGTATTTCAATCACGTTGTTGATGAGCCAAGGGAGAAAAGTGCCAGTGACCTAAGACTGCGAGCTCAGATTCGCAACTTTATGATTGTTGGGGACCAGCAATGGAGTAGTTGGCGGGAATGATGAGCCTCTCTCATGGCCATCTTTTCTAGTTTTTTTTACTTTCTTTTCAACAGTTACTTGCAAAACTGAGACTTAAACTTATGATTTTATATATATTTCATATGTTTAAAGACATAAGTAGGGAAGTAGATGATAAAAAGGACATGATATATATATTTTTCTTAAAACTCATGGATGGAAATGATAAGATGCAATAAGTTGTATGTTAAATGAATAGTTCCTTTTCCCTATGCTATGTTTGTGGGTAGTTTCTTTCCTGAAGCCATATGTCTCGCAAGAGTATTAATTGAAGCTTAAACACTTTCTTCTAATATTAATGATGAAGATATATATATATGTCAAAAGTGGTATGTGTGTATTAATCCTTTTGAAGAAATCAGTGGGAGTGGTTTAAGTCCAGCATAGTGGAGCTGAAGAAGTCAAATATTAGTCATGCCTACCATAGACCTCGGGCTGAATCAGTCAAGGGAGCACACAAGAAAGATAAGGTGTGACTATTGCAAGGTATTTGTGAGAAGACCAAGTCAATATAGTTTCCTATTGCATGCAGCGTACACAAATCTAGAGCCATCATGTGCTATATTCTGGGAATATTTATTGTTGATAGCCAACATTTCTATTATGAGACATTATGTATTGATAGCGGTCCTCATTTATGGAGTGATCGTAGATTTAGGAAGTATTTGTAGTGTTCCTTTAAATAAGTCAATATTTGTAACTCGAAGGAGTTAGTCAAAGTTAGTTAGTTTTTGTAGAATCATTTTGTAATTCAGTAGTAGAATAAATACAATCTTGTTACATGTTGTATCTATGCTTTGCAAATGAATAAATGAGATCTTCACTTTTTAATCTCTGACTTTCGTTTCATTCACTCTTCTTTGGGGGCCCACACGGGAGGTGAACTCAGTTTGTAGTTCAATAGGAATTATTCTTAAGCTCATTTGAAGTATTTAGAACTTTTTTTCTCCTGCAACCATTGGTAATAGAATTGTTGGTTGTTCCTATAGCATAAGCAAGTAAGATAGTTTACTGTCATAGCATATTCTTAAAGCTTTAGATTAAGCTGCTCATTCCATTTCCTAGCTTAGTATCTCTTTCAACATTCCCATTTTCATAGATAGTAATAACACCTATTACATAGTAGTGCATATACTTTGCAGACGCCATTCGAAGCTTATGTCCCTGGTCGATAATTCAATGAGTTCAACATGTTATTTTTAGTATACTAGTTCTCACTATCTTGTTACAAAGTCACTATAAAAAGGATGTCCAATCCTTAAGTACAAGGGTATTATACCGAGTAGTCAGATAGGATGGTTAATAATGACATCCCAAGCATTCATTTAGAGAGAGTAGAGGTTGCAAAAGAGAAAGAGTTACAGAAAGTTATAGAGTTGCAGATTATTGTATTGTATTGTTTTATTTCCAGTAATGAGAAGTTGTAGACTGTGTGTTTAGTGAATATCAAGATTTTTTGTTCCTTTTGCATGCAAGTAGATTAGTTTACTTTATTTCTATTTTGTAAGTTGTTAATTCTTCACCCGTTATGGGTTGTAAAAAGTAATGGCCCCTCGAGATTCCTAAGTCCATGGTGAAAATCATGTGTGGGGATGGAACTCGAGAGGAGCCCTTGTACATAGTTTCCTTTTTGTTTTTGGTAGGAGAAGAAATAGTTATGAGTTTGGATATCTTACCCTAGGCGTGCTTGGTAATAGTCCGGCTAGGGAAGAGAATGAAAGCAATGTTCTGAAAACATTGATTGAGTGATTAGAATGAATCGATTTATGTAGGTTCAGTGAGGAAGATGAATAATATGTCAATGGGGACCGAACCTTGAAGGGAAGGTAAAGTTGATAGTGACTTACCTCAGTTTAGGGTTGTGAATGCCCTAAGAGATCTAGGAGAAAGATCTTAGAGTAGAACCAAGCTAACTCTGTAGTAGCAACAAGACTCCAGTCCCACATTAGTTTAATATATACTCTTTTTTTGTGATTAATAAAATGAGTATACTTTTTTATCAAAAAAAAAACCACTAGTATAATTCAAGTCCTTTGAATCTAAATATGTAAATGTATTATTATATTGGAACCTAGTAACTAGATGAGTTGTAAACCACCCAAATAAGTGTTGACAATGGTATCTTTTCTCTTACCATGTATTGATCTTACTATTAAACATGAGTGTGAAAGCCCATGCTTTTCATTGTTATTTCTATGTTCGGAAACTAAAATTACAATATATTTGATTTGGGCTTAAAGTGAATGCAATGCAATAGAAAATATTCAATTATGATATCATTAGTGTTGATTCTGATTTTTTCCTTGATGACGTTCCATGCTGACATGGCATTTTGGTTAAGTGTAGTTCACGGTATTAAACAGAAAAAGGGAACCTTACTTCAGTTAAGTCAAAATATAATCATGGGTTAATAATATTCACACAAAGGAATCTACGTGGTCCAGATTTAAAATCATTATGTGTTAAAATTAAAAGATGGATCTCAAAGCACTTTCTTTTTTATTCAAGGATATCAGTTTATTTTGAAAGCTTCCTTGTGCCCTAGCCGTTGTCAATGATGCTCATTTTGATGCTTCCATAGATTTGGTTAAGTTTTAGATTATGGATTTCACATATGCTAATCTGCAAAATGAAAGGTTTGATGGTTCTTGTTTCAATCACGACATTTATTATGAGAGGGTAAAGTAATTTGAGTCCATTATTCACAGGTATGTCATTGGATGCTCATTTTTTTTAAAAGGGAAGAAAGCGTTAACTAAGTATACTTTCAGCTCTTAAAAATTAGAATTTCTTTAAAGCTTTGATCACCATTTATGGCTTAGTTGCTAAACAGTTTTTTTTGATAAAATATTTTGTTGGTCTTAAGCTAACTATCCTATTGCTTGATCAAAGTGTTTTTGGGTAATGGTTTTGACAGTTATTGGAGTTATGATGTTTTACTCACATAGGAACAGATTCGTAACCCCATTCGAGGGTTAGCTTGAAGTTTTTTTTTCAAATTTTTTTTTTTTTTGAAACCTCCATGGTTAAATTATGAGATTGGATGTTTATTCAAATTAGTTTGGTTACCATGTGTAACTGGAACAAATCACAGTTTACTGTTGATAACAATTTTGTTCCATCTTTTTGTATATTGGAAAATGTGAAGTGCTGATATTCTAAATGGGCATACGAAGGAGTTTTTTTTTGGATTTGTTAAAATAATTTCAGTTGTAACTTCTCTGTTCAGTTACATTCACATATGTACAAAGAGTCCTTTTGGGTTGTCTATATATGTGTTGATGTAGTTGGAAGAAGAGATTTTTTTTTGTGGAGAAAAAGAATAGAGGGATAGGTTTTTTGTCCAGGAACTATATTGAAGATCATTTAGTGTAATAAAGGTTAATGGTCATATATTTGTAATTTTTGACAAGTATATTACCATGGACCCTATTTGAACTTGTAAGGATTAAGGGGTTGTAGCTCCTTGCAGCAGGGCTGCTAAACTAGATGTATTGGATTGGGATTAATAAAGGAACGGAGTGGTTTTTTCCCTATGACGAGATCTAGTTGGATCTTGAGGGTTTCCACTTAGCACAAATGATATGTCTTGATTATAGTTATAATTTATGCTCTAATATTTTTGCCTTGTTAAATCTATTCTTTGAATTTACATCTGTGTTCTTCAAGTTGGTTAAACTGGGTACTTGGTAATTTCAATTTTCTCAAGTCACATTTCTTTATACATCTATCTTGTCTATTGATATAAACCAAGACTTTGTTTGGTAATCTGCCCTAAAGAAATTTTTAGGTACTTTGATTCACCCCTTCCCCCTCTCAGAGTATGTCTACTTTCAACAATTGGTATCGGAGCATAGGATTCCTCATAGGTCTACCCTAGGACTGATCCTAGTCTTTTGAAAGTAAGATGTCTCAAGCCGAGGGTGCCTCACTCACTAGCACCTTTATTTGATGGCACTGACTCTACTTTTTGGCAAGTTAAAATGCATGTGTTTATTCATTCTCTTGATGTCAGAATGTGGGAGGTAGTATCTAATAAGTATAATGTACCATCTGTTGTACCTATTGATGCAGATGAAAAGACCAAATATGAGCTGGATAAAAGAGCTCGCTTTGCAATACTATGTGGATTTTCAAAAGAAGTTTTTGTGAAAGTAATGTACTTCAAGTAAGAAAATGAGTTATGGACCAATCTTGAATCCATTTATCAGGGTGATGAAAAGGTTAAAGAATCCAAATTGATTACCTTAAAAACTCAGTTTGACTCTTTGAAAATGAATAGTGATGAATCAGTAGCAAGTTACTTTCTTTGCATTGATAAAATTGTAAATGCCCGATAAGGTCTTGGTGAAACAATTGATGAACATGATGTGGTTGCCAAAGTTATTAGAATGTTATTACCAAAATTTGAAACTAAAATTTCAGCTCTTGAAGAAAAGAAACATTTTTCTAAAATGATTGTGCATAAGCTTCAGAGTATTCTTACTACTTATGAAATGAGAATTGGTAGTACTTCTTCTACCTCTAAGGAAACAGATTTCAAAGTTGAAAACCAGGAAGATAGTGAATCTGAATTGTCTGATGTTTTTGAAGCTTTACTAGTTAGGAAACTCAAGAAAAAATTTCAAGGAAATTTTAAATGTTTTGGCTGTGGTAAAACTGGACACTTTGCAGCAAAATGTCCATATCTAGACCTAAGAAAAGATGAAGACAAATCTGAAAAATCATTCAAAAAACCCTGGAATCCTAGTAGAAAGTTGAACAACTTTAAAAAGAAAAGTCTTATGACTAAAGAAGACTATGAAGATGAATCTGATGAGTCAAATGGTGATGATTGTGAAACATTATTTATGGCACGAGTTGAACTTGAAAAACCAACAGATTTAGATGTTGAAGTAGAAGATGTACATCTTGAGGAAGAACTACTCTGTGCTCTTCAAGAGGTTAAAAGACTTAAGAAACTTGTAACTACTTATGATAATTCAAATCAGGTTTTGCAACTGGATTTAGTTAATGCCAACATAGTCATTGAAACTCAGAGAAGTCTTATTGAGAACAAAGACCAAGAAATTTGTAAATTGCAAAAACAAGTATATATTCTTGAAAGTAAAAAATAGTCTGAATTTACTACTGAAAAGGGTGAAACTTCACATCAAAAATCTGTAACATCAAACAGAAATTAGTTTCAAAATAATAGGTTTTTCCATGGATATTGTCATTTCTACAATCTATTTGGGCATAAAGTGATGACTTGCAGATTTACTAAAACCCCTACTTTTGGTCATAGATAGTCTTTTGGTTTTATCAGAAACATAGGGTGTTTTACATGTTTTAAATATGGCCACACTTCAAATTATTGCAAATTGTCACAAAGACCTACAAAAGTGTGGAAACCAAAACTTGAACAATCTTTCTTTGTACAAACAACTCTAATATCAACTAAATCTGCCATTTGGGTTTTGGACAGCGGATGTTCTCATCATATGACAGGGGACAAAACCAAGTTTTCAGTTTTGGAAAAACATCCAGGGGGTTTTGTTAAATTTGGTGATAACACTGGTCTATACATTACTGGAACAGGAATAGTTATGATAAACAAAGACACACCTATTAATGATATCTACTATGTTGAAGGATTAAAATATAACTTTCTAAGCATTAGTCAGATTTGTGATAGTGGACGTCAAGTTGTGTTTAATTCTTACGGATGTGTCATTAAAGAAAAGTCAGGGAAAATAATAGCAAATGGTTTCAGGATAGCTGGTAATTTATATCATTTGTCTAACTCCACAAGTCAAGAACAAAGTGCAGGCATGTGTCTTATGAGTCATATAGATGAAAACTGGTTATGGCATAAGAGATTTGGTCATGTAAATTTTGATAATATGGTCAGAATAAGCAAACATGAAAATGTTCGGGGTCTACCTCTGATTAGTAGACCTACAAACTCTGTTTGCAGTGAATGTGTAAAAGGCAAACAAACTAAGTCATCTTTCAAATCTAAGGAGATTTTGTCCTCAGGGCCATTAGAATTAGTCCACACAGATTTGTGTGGTCCTACTAAAACACAGTCTCTGAATGGAGAAAAATATTTTATGATGTTTGTAGATGAATACACTAGAATGGTATGGGTAACCTTTCATAAACATAAGTCAGAAGCTTTTGAGAGGTTTAAAATCTTTAGGAAAATGGTTGAAAAAGAGTTTGAATTGAAACTAAAATGCCTAAGATCAGATAAGGGAGGTGAGTTTACTTCTCAGGATTTTGTTGAATTTTGTGAAAAATGTGGCATCAAAAGACAATATTCAGCTGCTTGTACACCTCAACAAAATGGGGTAGTTGAAAGGAAAAACCAAACTGTAAAAGAAATGGCAAGAACTATGCTTAATGAGTTAAATTTGGCTGATAAATATTGGGAAGAAGTTGTTCACACAGCTGTGTATATACTAAATAGGGTTCAGATTAGATTAAGGACTGCATGCACTCCATATGAACTCTGGCATGGGAAAACAACATCTGTTAAGCACTTTAGAATTTTTGGTTACAAATGCTACATTAAAAATGATTCTGATAATCTGGATAGTTTTCAATCAAAATCTGATGAAGGAATCTTTCTCGGTTATTCTTCAAACAACAAAGCTTATAAGTGTTTTAATAAATGCCTAAATAAGATGGTTGAGTCTGTAAATGTGATATTTGATGAAAATTTGAATATGATTAAAAATCAAGATCAGAGTATTGAAGAGGAACTTGGGAATGCCTCAACTTTAGTTGAATTTGTTGACACTAGACCAGTAGCAACAAATTCAAACAAAGAAGAGGAAATTTCAGATTCTAGAGTAGAAATACCTCAGAAAACACCTTCAAGAATAATTACTAAAAGGCATCCGAAAACTCTGGTTATTGGTAACAAAGATGCAGGTATATTAACCCGTGGAAAAGCAAAATAGATAGAACAAGCTCAAATGGCTGAACACTTTTGTCTTATAACAAATGTTGAACCACAACATGTTTCTGAAGCTTTAAAAGATCAATCCTGGTTAAATGCAATGAAAGATGAAATCAATCAAATTGAGAAAAATGAAACGTGGGAACTTGTTCCTCGTCCTAATGATAAAAATATAATAGGAAGAAAATGTGTTTTCAGGAATAAGTTAGATGAATCAGGAAACGTTATTAGAAACAAAGCCAGATTTGTGTGTAAAGGGTATGCTCAACAAGAAGGGATAGATTTTGGTGAAACTTTTGCTCCTGTGGCTTGTTTAGATTCTATTAGAATGTTTCTTGCATATGCCTCATTCAAGAGATTTTTAGTGTACCAGATGGATGTTAAAACAACATTTCTAAATGGTTATCTAGAAGAAGAGGTATATATGGAGCAACCAAAAGGTTTTGAATCTTCTGATTATCCAGGTCATTTGTACAGGTTAAAGAAAGCACTTTATGGCCTGAAACAAGCACCCTGTGCTTGGTATTCTAGACTTGATTCACATTTTCTTTCAAAGGGTTTTACTAAGGGCAGTGTTGATACTATTTTATATACTAAAGTTGTTAATGATGATCTTCTAGCTGTAATCATATAAAAATGGTCATCTAGACTATTAGCCCCTTTCTAGAATTATTTGCTAAAATCCTCAATTGCTCATTCTTGATAAAATTCTAGCTTTGTCATTTATTCGATTATTTTTGGGCTAACCATTTTATCCTAAGTCTTTATTTATTTAAAAGGAATTCCCTCCCCTTTTATTAAATAAAAAGACCCCACCTTTCCTCTTATCCTAAGTTGCACAAATAAAGCATTATTCTTATTTTATAAAAAGGAGAAAGGACCTTTTTATCTCACATGAGGCTCAAACGTCAACACTTCACTCTCATTGGAGGAGACTTGTGCACACAGATTTCTCCTCTTTGATGCTCCACCGCTAATTAAATCTTTTGCCTCTTAATCTTCATGGTCCATTTTCCCTCATTTCCTATAAAAGAAGAGCTCTCTCCTCATTTGCATAAGCATCTTTTGAATACTAACCTTATGTTGCAGGATTACTTGGAGGATTTAGAGCTTTTGAAGACATTCTTA